>JAFIRS010003108.1:0-155701 GCA_018342105.1 Gonioctena quinquepunctata | reverse complement strand
TATTTCGATTTTATACTGCTAATTTAACTTGTTCGTGCATTGTATTTTATGTGTTCTGTACTTTATTTATGCTATTTTATTTATACTATACTATTTTATTTATACTATACTATTTTATTTATACTATACTATTTTATTTATACTATACTATTTTATTTATACATTTATACTACTATTTTATTTATACTATTTATAATTGAGAGCTGATGCTAATAAAGATTATCATAATATTATTATCATGGGTCTTATTTTGTAACGTCTCAGTCGCATAATTATTGTTCTTTGAGTTTGTCGACACTTTTCCAATGCTACTACATACAACAACAGTCCCACGGCACCATAATCCATTGTGACACAGAAAACGAAGCATAAATAAATATTTAGAATATAATACAAATCCAAACCCACACAGGCTGTTTATGATTCGTATAATGTGTAGGTTATGTTGAATGTCACTATCACTTCTACCCATGCGCAAAAATTCCGTTCCGTCGTATTATAAATTCAATAATATTTTACAGTCCGTTTGTTACGTATACAGTGCGTCTACGTTTACAGTCCGTCTAACTATAAATCCAGCTTTAATCACTATTTATATATGCTACTAAATTATATTTCTCACCATACTTGCATCTTCTTTTTATGAAATTAAATCTTTTTATATTTTTGTTTATGTGTAGAAATATGATTCCTAATATATTTGTTACGTTGTCTATATGCAACTTACGTTACAGGCAAGTTTATACTATTGATTTTTATGTAAGTTTGTAACTGTGTATCCTTTAAAACTTCAAGAAATTTAAAAATATTAGGTTGCGCGGTGTAAAAACTTAGATTTACAATGAAATGTTTCGCATGCATTCGTAGTATGATCTGTACTGCTGGAACAAGATGCACATATTTCCGGGGGGTGTGCTATGATTATCAGATGAAATAAACTTCTCAATGTCAAACCAACAGTCTACAATTTTTAACCGACGAAATCAAGAAGGAGGAGGTTCTCTAGTCGACGCGTATTTTTTTTATGTTTGACCACGCATAACTTTTCATAGAGTAGTCCGATTTCGATGATTCATTGGATAGGGTATATACTTCGAAGTTGGTTCCATTTCAAATTGGAAAAAAATGCCACCTCTAAGGGTAGAACAATTGGAGGATATTGATCGTTCACCCTCTGAATTTTGGCCCGTTAACCTATTCTAACAGGCATAACTCTGTACTAGGTTATTCGATTTAGATTATTCTTTTTTTATTGTATAGGGTATACTTCGGAGATGTTTATATTTGTATTTGAAGGAGAAATATCCACCCCTAAGGATAGAAAAATGGGAGATGATTGATTTTCTACGTGCGAACCGATTCTCTTAAAACTTGGCACACATATGTAGTTCTGATGAAGTTACAACATAATGGATACCTTAACTGTTGATTGAGTAAGTAGTTTTTAGTAGATTTCTGCCACAAAAAAATAAGAAATAAATACTTTTCAACAAAAAATGGAACCGACGAAAGAAAAAACTGAAAAGCAAAAAAACTTTTTAACAAAAAATTAAACCGACGAAAAAAATCAACTGAAAAGCAAAAAATAAAATAAACCTTCTTAGTCTAAATGATAATTGAGCTCCTAAACTAATGTAAGTAACTGATTTTGAGTCGGCGCCCAACAAACAATTATCGAAGATCCTTATCTATGAAAGAAGTCATCAAAACGCAGCCGTGCATCTCGCTGCCATCATTTTACGCTTTACCTAATTCAATTGCTAGTTTGTTTGGCGCCCACTCAAATTCAGTTACTTAAATTAGTTTAGGAGCTCAATTATCATTTAGACTAAGAGGGTTTATTTTATTTTTTGCTTTTCAGTTGAGTTTTTCGTCGGTTTAATTTTTTGTTGAAAAGTTTTTATTTTTTACTTTTCAGTTCCGTATTTCGTCGGTTTAATTTTTTTTTTTAAATTTTTTGTTTTTCAATTTTTTGTGGCTTAAATCTACCAATTACTACCCACTTGTTTTTTGATTACTTCCAAAATACTTACTTACCCACCTTACTTCAACTATTACCAGTTAAATAATATGATTATCTACTTTTACTATTTGTTGTAATATACATTATTTTCGTTGTTCTGGTTGGTTTATTTCATCACTTCGTATATCATTCCATCCTCTCATAAAATATACTGATTTTGACGGAACAAGAATAATATCAGTAGCGATCTGTCATTGTCAACTACGTATGTGTGTGCTAATGTTCACTAGTGAAAAATCGAATATCCCCTATTTTTCCACCTGTGAGGGTGGCTAATTCCTTCCGAAATCCAAATTTAAGGTATACCCTATCTATTAAAAAAAGAATCATCCAAATCGAAAAACCCAGTACAAAGTTATGCCTGATAGAATCGGTTAACGGACCAGAATTCAGAGGGTGAGTGATCAATGTCCTTCATTTCGCTACCCTTAGGGGTGGATTTCATCTTTTGAATTCAAATGGGACCAAAGTCGAAGTACATTCTATCCACTGAAAAAAGAATTATCGGAATCGGACGCCTCAGTAAAAAGTTATGCGTGATCATACATGAAAAAATATGATGAAAAAACATAAAATATACGGGTCGAATAGAGAACTTCCTCCTTTTTGGTTTCGTCGGTTAAAAAATAACCCTTTTTAGTCTTGATGCCTAAGCTCCTAAACTAATGTAAGTAACTAATTTTGAGTCAAAGATCATTAAATTCAAAAAAAAAATATTTACAAAATCAAATTAATCAAAAATTATTCAATTGCTAGTTTGTTTCGCGCCGACTCAAAATTAGTTACTCACATTAGTTAGGGAGCTCAGTTATTCAGACTAAAAAGTGTTGATTCAGTATTTTTTTGGTCGGTTTCAGTTTTTATAGTTAGAAACAGTAGAAGGGTAACATACGGTGTTGTTTCATCATCCCAGCAAATTACATTAGTCGGAAATGTACCATGTGACCCGTGAACTATATTCTCGGCGGAAAAATATAATTCTTCGATATGTAATCCTCAACCAAGTAATCAGCGTATTCAATCGCGCGACGATGTTGTGGGATTTTCGAATACAAATCGTCTACAAAACAATCCTCCACGTCCCTGGGCTCTAAGAACAGCAAACCAAACGTCCAACGCGACCACTGTCCTACCTCAAAGGGTCTGTTCTTATAATCCTCAACTAATTCCAAATGCTGAATTTTTCCCAATCACGACTGAGTGAGGTGAAACCTGCATCAACAACGGTAATTTCCAGACAAAGTTTATTGACCCTGAGGTGTGTATGTATTGCAATTTATAAACGGTTTCCGTTTGCCGCAAAGTCATGTTAGCGGTCTCACAACATCGCTTAAGCTAGTCGAAGTGAGTTTTGGTAGGACTCATCGACATTGATCGTCATAAAAATCTCAATTCCTAATTTGCGCGAAAATGGCCCATTGCCGATCTGTTTGCTAGAGTCATAAAAGTAATTCGAAGAGTCTGGAAACAGACCGCGGCACGCAAGTGACCCATACCTTACATTCCAGGGGAAGGCATGTAAGCGGAAAATATTTTCCAAAAGTCGAATTCCAAAGGGTTGAAACTACGTCCTGATATTTTTGGAACGAAGTTCCTTATCGCACGTTGCGAAAGGGGGCTAGACGGAATAAATTAAGACCAAAAGTTGTAACGACACTTTCTGCTGTAGTTGTAAGCCGTGCGGCGTGCGCGTGTTTCTCTGTCTGTCTCTCTCTCTCTCTCATAGAAAGCAAGCCAGGTATTTCCGTTTCGTCTTTCTATTTCGCATTGAACAGTGTGGTGTCGCGACGATTATTTTTGTTGAGTGTATACAGGTTTTTTGTACATAATAAATAATAATAAAAAATAATAACAATAATGAATCCTGACAGTGTTTCTGCACAAGTTCCGGATATTGCTGATGGAGTTAGGTAGGTAGAGATTTTATACAGACAATAATAAATGCTTATGTATTTTTAGCAAGTACGCATTATAACCTCTCTTTACTATTGTGCTAACCAAGTCATACGCGTTATAATCTCTCCATTATTGCGTACAATTACAATATATTTGTTAATAATAAAAAAAATATTATTGTAACTTGAAAAAAAAAAATCAATCGATAGGAACTTCGTTCCATCCGGGTGTCCCTTGACACCTCTCAACTTTTTTTTTCTGTTTTCTTCATCACTAGTTTTTGCACCTCAGTTCATGAAAACTACGCATATTATAAAACAGATTATATCTCAAAGAGTACTTGGAAAAAAAAACGTATCGTACCCGCATCATATTCCTTGTTTTATGTACTAAAAACCGTGCGAAGTCTCAAGATTAAAACACGCCGTGTTTTGAAGGAAAAAGCGTGCGAAGTATCAAGATCAAAGGTTGCTAGGTATCAAAACCAAGTCCAACTTCTTATTTATGTGACAAATTACATCAAAAATATAAAACAATTCAAGTCTATTTCTTCCCGATCCGTAGCATTAACTTCTCATATTCTCTATAATACGAACTTCTGGATTTTTCTGGTATCAATTTTGATTCAGCATCCTCGGCTAACTTTAAAATTTCGGAGTTCTGCTTGATTCGCAAATATTTAAAATTATCAATATATGAACTGTCAAATAAGCTTGTAAACAACAATTGCTATATCCATGACAACAAGGCGTGACATCAAATGTCCATTACATACCTGATCAGATGTATTGAAATATGTCCATTACATACCTGATTAGATGTATTGAAATATGAGGAACATTATCCAGAAAATATAAAGAACATTATCCAGAAAAAAATTGCCAATACCACTGTCTTATATTACAAATGAAAACTAATGAAATGCAAAGAGACAAAAAAGAAAAAAAAGGTGAGTATTGTTAGCATAAAACATGTTTTTTATGTCATCAAATGAATGCTTATCCAATTCAGTTCAATATAAATATAAAAGAGAGAGAAGTATAGAGGTTAGTGAAGTGTGTCAAATATCCATACCTCGGCGAACGTTGGACTACATTTGATGAATAAGTATGAGAAGCCTCCCAATAGGAGGTAACGTTTACAAATGATTGTTATGAAGCAGATACACTTCAATCAATCCAATTCGGTTTGTATACGGGGATTTCTGCCCCTCATCAATATGGGGTAGGTCATTGTCACGGAATAATATAGCTGAATTTCAATTCAATTAGTATGACTGGAAATAAAATTTCCCTCATATCCAAGCTAAGTTAGAAGTAGTATTCGTAGATTTTCGAATTCTACGCTTTTGATTCTGGAAGCCTCAGTGATTCTACTAGCCTTTGCGATTCTATACCTTGCGATTCTTAAAATTATACCAAAATGTAGAAGGAATTCTTGACTTATAGCATATGTAATCAGTTGTTCAACCAAACAGTAATGACTAACTCTTTGAGTTTAAGTGTAAAAGGTTGAAGATGGATAAAATACTGATTTATTGAAACTCAACAATGAAACAACTCAATCTGGATTCCAGAAAAAGATGAATATATTTTATATCGAAGGATTTGACCTTGATGGGAAAAATGGGCATGTTTTTCACGAGGTCTTCACAATACAATTCATTATGGCGTCCTATAGTATAATATATCATTTCAAAAGTGTGTTAAATTCTGGAAAAGTAAGTGATTCATTCATTCATTGACATATAAGGCTAGTTCGTTCGTTATAGATCCAGGGGCTTTTTTCACATATTATTATGGAAGAAAAAAGATATGTTGTGGTGAGTCCACACCCGAATATTTCAGAGCGATCGAATAGAATGATGCGAGCACGCAGCAAAAGTTTTGTATATGCGCCCCATTCGTGGTATTTGCTGTGTTTCCGATTTAGCCATTTTTAGATTGTTTGCCCTGTTTATCGATTTTTTATATTTGCAAATTTTTTAACCATAGTAGCAGACATTAAAACTGACCAAAATGCTCTGCATTTTTCTTTCTTTCAACGGTAGAACATATAACTGCATCAGAAATACTGACCCATGCATCATGCTTCTTGATTTTATCATAATATAATCCGTGCCTGAGGGTCTTCATCTCTGAAAAAAAGCAGTCAGAAATGATTTTATTTTTTGATTGATGAAGGCATGTATGAGTGTGTAAAGATAAAAATTATCAAAAGAATATTCTATAACTATCAAATGAAAACTTTTCCCCCCATTTTTGGGCATCTTCGCACATTGCCGAAACGAAAAAATATTCTTGAATTGTTTCATTTCAGTTTTGAAGTCTATGATTTAGATAGTAAAAAGTCATTCTTATTTTTCTTTTCGAAGTTTCCTTTTTTTGTAAATACTTTTACAAGTATGTGTTGTTTTCGCGAAAGGGGTTTTCTCACATTATACATTTCGAAATGGGAAATATCCATTTTTATCCATGACAACTAATGGAGGTTTGTTTTAGCCGCCGACTGGTTAAATCTAATTATTTCTCACAATTCTGGATCTCGACATGGAATTGAATTCATTTCGAATGACACGCCCCTCAGGTTGCTCGTCCCACACGGCTCGTGAGGGAAAGAGAGAGTATCATACAGCCAAAGTGTGAGATCTGGCACAGAGTCGGATAACTTGTTATATTCCCTGCGCCATCTGCTGGTAAACTACAACTACCGCGAATAATATTAAATGAAAGTACATTAAATTTTAATTAAACGGTGTCTGTCTGTCTGTAATGTGATCTTGCAAGTTGAATTTTACCCACTTCTAGTTGCCCGATTAATGTGAAATTTGGCCAGGTGTTCATTGTTCCCGCGACATTGCATAATGGAATTTTTGTTAGAGGAAAAATAGAATGGTGGACCTAAAATACTTGTTTTTTTATGGACATTTGATATCTAGCATACACATATTGGGTAGGTTGGTAGTAGTGAGCAGTCTTGGGAAATAAGACATTTTCATTCTATATGCAATCAGGTTGTTATCGTATAATACAAATCTTTTTGTGAAAGTGGGAAATTATTGTTCGAGAGAAATTATGAAAAAGGAATTTGTGGCATAATGGACAGATTATTAAATTAAAGAAAAAAAGCATCATCAAGCGGGACTCGAACCCACATCCTTATGCTTTCCGGACATACGCTCTAACTACTGAGCTATCAAGGTTATAAGAATCGACACACACTCGCGAAAACTTTACATCCCTAATTTAATGTGAATGTCGTAATGAATCGAAAATCGAACGTACTTATCAATGGCTGTCGAGACCCAATACCCATTCACCCAACATCATCGTCGAATTGACGATTCAGTAGAAGATCTAGGAAGATTATCTCCAACCACTGATAAGATTTAGCAAATATATGATGTGAAAGTGGGAAATTATTGTCTGAGAGAAATTATGAAAAAGGAATTTGTGGCACAATGGATAGTTTATTGAATTAAAGCAAAAAAAGCATCTTCAAGCGGGACTCGATTCCACAACCCTATGCTTTCCGGACATACGCTCTCACCACTGAGCTATCGAAGCCATAAGAATCGACACACACTCGCGAACACTTTACTCTTCTATTTATCAGAATGTCGAATGACGAATCGACGTATTATCATTGACGATGACTCCGATATATTCAAATATCATCGAATTGACGATTAGTGAAATTAGGATTAACACTGATAGTTCATAATATATGATGTGAAAGGGAAATTATTGTCCGAGAGAAATTATGAAAAAGGAATTTGTGGCATAATGGACAGATTATTGAATTAAAAAAAAAAGCATCCTCAAGCGAGACTCGAACCCACAACCCTATGCTTTCCGGACAAATTCCTCTTTCATAATTCCTCTCGGACAATAATCTCCCACTTTCACATCATATATTTGGCTAAATCTTATCAGTGGTTGGAGATCATCTTCCTAGATCTTCTACTGGAATCGTCAATTCGACGATGATGTTGGGTGAATAGGTATCGGGTCTCGACGGCCATTGATAAGTACGTTCGATTTTCGATTCATTCCAACATTCACATTGAACACCTGCCCTAAGGCACGTCGCGTCAGATGTGAATCGTTCACATCTGGCGCGTAAAAAGCTCTCAGGAGCTGCTAGAAGACAGGTGCGGATCGCGGAGGCCAAGGCAGCTGGGAAAGAAATTAAACCCAGGAAACGCCGAAGCAACCGACGCGATCCACACCCAGAAGCAAAAACTGGCTTAACTGAACGAACTCCCAGCATCGCTGGAAGCAGCAGGCAGCCAGAAACTCCGAACAAGAAGAGGGATCGCTCACAGGGAAGTCAACCCTCTTCCACGGAGGTGAAGAAACCTAGATCTGACCAACCAGTGGCTGTCTCTGCCCAAGTAAACCCAATTGAGCAGGGCAGCTATAGGGAGGTCACAAGAGGTCTGAAGATGGCTGTTGCTCTGGAGAGTTATCCAGATCACCAGTTATCAGACGACTAAGGGATTCTCCTGCAGGAAGCAATTACCGGGGAAATTTTCAAGTGTGAGCCGGGTAAGGGTCCGAACTTCAGGAACAGCTACGTCCACAAGGGCGTGCTGATCCTGACATGCTCGGATGAAACCGCCAAATCCTGGCTACTTGAGAGTATCCTCGGACTGATACCTTGGGAGGGGGCTGACCTAAAAGTAGGGCTAGCCAAGGACATCCTGAATACCTTCAAGGTAGTGGTATGGATTCCAAGGCCATTTGGTAAAATGGAAACAAAAAAGATTCTTCAGCTCATCAAAACCCAGAACATGGGGATAGATACTGAAGAATGGCTTGTCATCAAGAGACAAGAGGAGGCCTCGGGTCTAGCTCTTGTCTTTCAAATCGACGGGACCTCCTTGAAGAACCTGCAAGCCAGGGGAATGGAAGCATTTCTGGGGCTAACGCAGGTGAACTTCAAGCTAGTTAGCCGGAACAGGAACATTCCTGATGCTGCGGGCAGTTCAAGACAACTTGCAGCATAGTAAGAATGCTACTGCAACCCTGTGCAGAATATTTGCACAGGGCAACACCGACGTGGCCCTAATACAAGAACCATGGCTGGTCAAAGGGCGAGTATCAAGCTTCAGAACATCCGAAGGTAAGCTTATTTATAATCTGAACTGTGGAAACGCCAGATCCTGCATTATTGCCAGGAATGATTTGAAAGTCTTGAATCTGATAGAATTCTGTTACAGGGACATAACAGCAATCAAGACGACCTACATCAAGGATGGAGTAGAGAGGAACATATTACTAGCCTCCGTCTACATGCCTCATGACTCAACAAGCCCTCCACCATCAGAACAAGTGAGGGCCTTGGTTAAACACTGTGAGGACCACAAACTCCAGCTTATCATCGGAGCCGATGCAAACGCCCATAACACAGTGTGGGGGAGCACCGACACGAACACAAGATGTGAGTCATTGCTTGAATTTATTGTCTCCAGTAACCTGGAAGTACTTAATAGAGGCAATGAGCCAACCTTCGTAACCCGTAACAGACGGGAAATCATTGACATCACTTTGGGCTCTTCTTTGGTGGTTCGGCACGTCGGCAAATGGGCAGTATCTGAGGAACCTTCAACCTCAGATCACCGACACATACATGTGGAGATTGGCTATGCCAATGAACCTGCAGTAATGTGTCGGGATCCCAGAAAAACTAACTGGCCGGGGTACCGGAAGGAGCACAGGGCAAATCTCACAAATTTCAAAAATGTCAAACTTAACTCAAATACAATTCATGAAATAGAGCAAACCTCCCTAATGTTATAGGAGGCCATAATAACTTCATATCATAACAACTGCCCTTTGAAGCGCAGCACCACTAAAGGTAAAGTGAGCTGGTGGAACACCGAACTCACACATCTTTGAAATAAAACGCGCAAACTATTTAATCGTGCGAAAAAAACTGGTGACTGGGAGGATTATTCCAAAACTCTCACAGAATACAACAAAAAAATCAGAGGGGAACAAAGAAAGTCATGGAGGAAGTTCTGTGAGGACATAGAACAAACCTCAGAAAGAGCAAGACTCCACCGCATCCTTTCCAAAGACCCCTTCAATCCGTTGGGTACTCCCAAAAAACCCAACGGCAATCAAACCAACACTGGGAATGAAACTATAGAACTCTTGCTCCATACACACTTCCCAGGATCCACTGTCACCACGAATCAAAACCCCAGATATGAAATCCCTGCAAACCTTCATTTGAGGGCAAAAAGGGCAGACTGGGAAGTGGCTAAACGAACGTCAACTCATTCAAAAGTAGTGTGGGCAATAAACTCCTTCAAGCCTTACAAGTCTCCGGGCCCAGATGGAGTATTTCTCATACTACTTCAAAGCGGAGTTGAATATCTGGAAAACTGTGAACGTAGTCTTCATTCCAAAACCTGGACGGGACTCATACGACCAGGCAAAAGCATACCGACCAATAAGCCTATCGTCATTTCTTCTGAAAGGCTTAGAAAAACTGATAGATAGAGACATAAGGGAAACCGCTCTTGTAGAACGGCCTTTACATCAAAACCAACATGCCTATCTAACAGGAAAATCATGCGAGACAGCACTTCATCAGCTTGCAGGAAGAAGAAGGAGGTAAAGTGTTCGCGAGTGTGTGTCGATTCTTATAGCCTCGATAGCTCAGTGGTGAGAGCGTATGTCCGGAAAGCATAAGGTTGGGGGTTCGAGTCCCGTTCGAGGATGCTTTTTTTCTTTAATTTAATAATCTATCCGTTATGCCACAAATTCCTTTTTCACAAATCTTCATCTTGATATTCAAGGTGTAATTTCTTTGGTGATATCTGCTGCAATAAATAGGGTTGAGATGGCCTTGATTATTAGTTTTTTTATCTAGTCGACGATATCTTGACGGAAACTGAGATGTTGATAATCAATTCGGAATCGCCTTACCTTGCATCTATTGATAAGGGGCAAAAACCCCAAAATCGGCCCACAACCAAATTACACAGTTTTTTCCTACTTAAAAAGTTTCCAATATTTGCTGATGGGACTGCCATGATTTCTGCTATGATTTTCGTGGGACGCTATAGTGGAGGAAAACTTGTAGAATTTAGTAGAGTCAAGGATAATCTGTTCATCATTTACTATGGAAAACATTCTGTTTCTATGTGCTTGAATGTATCAGATATTATAAGAAGTTTAGATGCCAAATTTTTGAAAATGTTTCGTTTTTAATTTCGACAGCTCATCCTTCCTCAGAGCTTCGGCCATTTGAAAAATAATGCAGTTATTAAAAGTATGACTTTGTTGGTTGCTATCGATTCAACTGATCGTATATCACATAAAAATCATAATAATGTTTTTCCCTGGACAGACGCCGACTACTCCAAACTAATATAGGGTCACACAACAGTCTTATACATGAAAGGAATGTAAGAAATTGAATGTTATCTAGTATTGGCTATGTGCGGAGAGCATGGTGGGGATAGTCAAATCGTTCGCAGCGCACGCTGTAGCAGAAATGTGAAAGATATCGAGACTATTTAATTTGTTCTGATGATTCCACGTTGAATTAGTTTTGTTGTGAACTGCACAAATAATGGAAAAACTTGTGTGAATTTTGCACTTTTCCAAAATCGGCCTGGAATTTGGAACAAAGAAAGAAATGGATAGTTGCTGTAAAAAGGAAAAAGTGACATAATCTTATAATACGATTTCCCTAATTCAATTTTATTTTTGTGATATTATAAGTTAACACGTCTCATGATAACGCAAGAAAGAACACAGGAGTCTCGCTAACCATACCAAATCAACCAATAACTGAAAAAAGTATCTGAAATGAATCCAACTCAACAACGACGTAGGTACTTTAAAAATGTTTTGTAGGGTGTTAATATCACTGAAGTTTGCCTAATAATATGGGCTTGTATTAAATAACGTTGCCCGTTAATTCTCAGTTCTTCAACATTTGTCACATATTGTGCTAAAACTAATTTAATACCCTTCATCACAGGTTGGAAAGATATATGTTTTATGCTTTCAAATCCTGTTCTCATTGTAACATCCTTTGGTTTTACTTATGAATTGCACTCAAAATCGATATTTCTTCGAGTTTTCCACTTGATTTTGAGAGAAATTATGAAAACATGACTCATTTAACTATCAAATGTTGCGTTCGCTTGGCCGCAGAACTGTCGTGCATATAGCCAATAGATGCATCTTGATCATTTGATCACCTAGGAGACTACTGGGGGTAAAAGATATAAATGTGGGAAACTGGATACACTTGTGTAGATTGAAAAAAAAATTGATTTGTTTAAAGTGCATATTTCAATAATTGTGCAGAGCGCTTTCGACTTTCGTCATCTTCACTGATTCCTGAAATTGAATAGAGTGAAAGAATTCATGAATTGATAAAATAGGCTGAGATTTTTTTTTATTTGTTGTGTACCTACAAGTCAGGTGCAGGAAGTAATACAATAGATCAAGACACTTTTGGTTCAAGGATACTAGCGATGGCTTAGAAACTAACGAATTCAATGACCAGGTGGATGTGTCTAAATGTATCAATGACAATACGTTTGCTTTTTATGAAGTGTCAGCTGTCAATGGAAGAAAAAGGAAGGATACCAATTCGAATGAAATTCAGAAGGAAGTTTAGAGTTCAGTTAATTTATATTTAAATGAAAAGAAGATGTTTTTTAAATTCAATTCTAGTTGTTAATCCTTCATGAAGAGAAAATAAATCTCTATTCAAGTTTACTTGAGTGTTCAAATAATAGTTATTATTGGAGAGTTCTTCAGAAATGTCCAGTTCTTCGAACAAATTCAATCTCAAAAAGTTCCTTTTGTCTATGTTATGTGAAATTTTTGGGTTTCTATTTTGGCTAAAGTTATGGTTGTTAAATGGAATGGAATCCAAATGTTGATTTGTCAGGTTTTGTCAAATGTTCATTGATTCGAGTTATTAGTGGTGTACAAGTTCGGCCGATATATGAGGCAGGGCAATCAGAGCAGTCAAGCTCATAAACACTACTTTCTTTAATTTATTGATTTTATCTTTGGAATTGATCAAAGAGTTGTTCACTTGACATAAATATTTCATTCAAATCGTGCAACATTTCCAACTCTTTGATTAATTTAAAAGATAAAATTAATACATTGAAAAGAAGTGGTATTCAATTGACTGCTCTGATTGTCCGGCCCCATATATCGGCGTAACTTGTAGGCCAATAATAACTCGAATCAATGAACAGTTGAAAAAACCTGACAAATCAACATTTGGATTCCAACAAAAAATTTTCACATAACATAGACAAAAAGAATTATTTGAGATTGGATTTCAGCCTATTTTATCAATTCATGAATTTTCTCACTCTATTCAACTCGAGTATTTACTTTCAGGAAGCAGTGAAGATGACGAAAGTCGAAAGCGTTTGCATAATTATTGAAATATACACTTTATAGAAAACAAAAATTCTGTTTTCGTAAGAGATATATTTTTTTTGCAAATTTCCATCTCTTGGGCACATATTTTACTTTTTTCTTGTTGATAAACATAATTCATTCATCAAATTGGATTATGCCGATGTTTTTTCGTGAACTCAAAGTTGGCTTGAACATTGAATATTCAGAACATAAACTTGCAATCGGTCTCTCTTCTACAGGATTCTTCAAATATACTAACATCACAGATTCTGAAAAGCGCGTTTCCTGTTTTTTATTGCACAATCAAATTACATTTCCCGTACATGTTTAAATTTTTTTTGGTAGTGTAATTCCAGTTTAATATTACATATGTGATGAATTATTGATTTTGAAAGTGATAGATATCTATGATATAACGACTAAATTTGAATAGTCGATTTCATGTATGTTTGGTTACCGATGTTCGAAAAATTGTTTTATAATAAAAAAATCGTTCATCAATGGGGGCTATTATTAAATGATTTTCTATACATACACAGTCGGAGGGGAATAATAATTATACTATCACTATGTACTATGTTATTATTTATGTACTGAAGTTTGTATCTGAAGTTATTGTGATATCGAAGCTATTCTGCTTTCTGGATATAACGAGTATCCCCACGATTCCAAGGCGGGTTACGCCCCTGTTTCTAGAAAAGGCAGCAGCTGAATTCCTTTTTATCCACTTGATGTGTTTTTCTGCGTCAGTCTGCGATAAGGGTCATCCTGGTATTGTGGAATCCTATAAAAGTAAGGGGATGACGGAGGGATAATGTGTCATTGCCTTTGGTCTGCATCCTAACCTACTTTTCTATAGATGTGGATTTTTATTTCTCCTCGATAGGAGTGAATATTTTATTCGATTTGTTTGTGGAACAGATAGCGCCAAAATGATTTTTGATCAGTTTCCGTAACATGAATGAATTCAGTTATGTTATTCTCAGTGATTGGTGTTGTGAATCCTCTTTAATGCATTCAGACAATTCAAATGGAATACATTTTTCTTTCCGAAATTTATAGCAGCGGTTATTCTTTGTATTTTCTCGATCAAATAATTTTTGATGACGTATGCGAGTTTTAAGTTCACAGTCGAAGAGCAAAAACGATGAATTTTTAAACACAAACTGTTTTTTCTTATAATCATATGATAGGATTTGCATTTCCAAACTGGAAGTACATAAAATATGAGCAAACAATTCCGAACAACTTCTCATGGGTGTCATGTATGGGGTGGAACAGTTTTTCGAGTCAAATTGCTAAAGGAAACAGTTTAGAATTTGAACAACACAAATTTACCTGATATCAATACAAACATCGAATGTAATTCGGCCGGACAATTTATGATATGAATAAGAAATTTAGAAACATATCAATGCAAACTTTATTCATGAAACATTAAAAATAAACATATTTTTATTTGAATTAAAAACGCAGTTATTGAAATTCACAATAGGAACAGTGATGTCGCTGCGGGTGCCACAGCTAATCGTTTCTGTAGTAGATGTTAAAGTTTTTTTTTCCAAACGAATTGATCGCATAATGCTCGAATGATACTCTTTGTCAACTTTCTCTTCTCTTCTTTGAATGATGACTTGCTGTGTCCTGTTATTTTTATTAGAGCCTGTTCTTCAATTCCGCTTTTACTTAATTCGCTAACTGCTGCCGCTCGATTTGAGTGATTTGTAATTTCAACACGTTTGACATATATACCAATACGTTGTGATAAGCATCAAGTCCATTTGGAAATTTCATTAATTCCAATCGACACATTCTTATACCAACCTTCAGGAATTTTCTTCTTCCAAAAGGGATTTGGTGTAAGAAATACTCTGTCCAATGTTATAAAAGTGTCTCGTTTTTCCATTGATTTTTTGAATGAACGTATTGGGCAGATATTTTCCTCTAAAATATTAGGCGTAATTCTGCTGTCACATAATTTATTGTAACCGCCTTGTCTCGTTTTCGAAAATAGCGGATTATACTCGACACGTCCAGTTTATTTTCCATTATTTTCAATTTCAGATACGAAATGTGGTTTTACAGTAAGCTGCTTCTCCTCCGCGCCAAGCTAATTCAGACGCCAAAATGTGATATAATTTCTTTTGAAGTCCTTCCGGTTCATTTTCGTCATATAATCTGGCCATTGCAAATACTTCAGATTTATTGAGAGCTAATGCACTAGATTTTCCCGTTTCGGGTTATGCTTGTAGGATTTTACGTTTAGCATCACGTGCAGCTCGTGATGAATTAAACTGAACGTCAATGAAAGGGTTGAAAACAATATTGAATTCATTATAATATTTACTTTGTAGCATTTTAGCGGTGGTGTTCCAAACTATTTTAACTACTGCTTCTTTGTAGTCTTCTCCGTTCCCTTTTCGCATATTAAATGCCCAATCTTGCAATATCACATTCAATTTCTCGATGGAAGTATCTGGCTCAAATTTATATCTTTTTGCATTGCAAAACCTAGAAAATTGTCGCCGGATTGATGATTGCGTCGCAACTGTATTAGTAGGCACACAGGTATTAACAATTTGACTAATTTCGGCGTTCGTAGACTCGCCGAATCGACTCATTGTTAGTGCTCAGAAATTCAGTAAGTTGTTGACAAACATGTCAAACTATTTATTTTGGCAACCAGCACCGCGATAGTTGATAAACAAATGAATGAGTGAAAAAAACCACTAGTGCATTTGTTGCTGTAGAAGTTGCAGCTAACTTTTGCCGCTGTCAAACCAAACTGACAATTGCACTGTGGCATATACGATTTTTTATACATGAGTTGAATTGTCCTGCAGAAAATTTGGGTAGGAAGGCTATTATCACATTAGAAACTACTAGGAAGTCATTCTACTATTAGTGAATGATAGAAAATATTGAGAAAGGAATGTTGCCAAACGACGAAAAAAGAATGGAAAAAGTTTTGGAAAAATCAAATGATATCAAAGTTGATGAGATTAACGAATTCCCAAATATTCAGCGGGTCCAAACAATGTATTTTCATTTACGAACGCTAATAAATGAACAGTGTTTAATTCAATTTGAGAAACAAATGTTTTATGACGAGAAATTATTTTTTTATATTCGCACTTTCTCATCTTTCGATTTATTTTCAGATATTTTATTGCTATGAATCCACTCTCAACCAGACAATGTTTTCCAGGTGAAATTTATGTATTTGCGATCACCCAGTTTTGATTCATAGTTAGAAAGCGTAAGTACCAACATATATCGCATTTCGCGGAGGCAAATGACACGAATAATATGAAAAATCAAACTATTTCTAGGAGTAAACGAGCCACCCTAAAGCCGAAAATGAAATAGCCATGGAGTGCATTGAATAAAATATGGAATCGAATGAAAATGCATTGACAACATGTACAATCAAACTATTTGGCACATTCCTGGAAGTTTCGTCAGACAAGGAAACTGGTTCTCTGCTTCTGTGACATAAATATTCTCCTTCCTGGGGTATCAAATTCCAACTCTGTGAGTGGCATAATAATTTCTGTTTATCCTGACAAATATCATGAAATTTGCGATAGTAGTTCTGTAGTTTTGTTCAAATCCTAGGATTCGCCTGAAATTTCGGTATGGTGTAAATATAACCTTCTTGAACCAACTCACAACATTTTCAATTGATCCACCATCCAGTTTGTCAGAAATTTCCATTGAAAAATGGTCTTTTTGTAGCGATGCCTGTATTATTTTAAATATTTATTGGTATTTATTCAATATATAATTCCAGATGAAAAGTCTTTATTTTACTACATTTGTTATGTCGTGACAGTGACAGTTCTCCTTTATCTTTTGATTCTGAACATCTACAGTATGAACATAATAATAAGTAACAACTATAATACATCTTTCCTCTTTCCTAAAATCAAAGACTGAATTTGATAGGCTTTCTAACAATCCTACCTGATCTTGTTGTGTAGGGATAATTTGAATTTCCAATGGATTTTTTTTTACCACAATCAGTAGATAATCTCGAACTAGGTGATGAAGAATTGATAGAACAATCACGAGACTCAGATATAACTGAGGAACTAGCAGGTGGCTCCGATGAAGAGCTTTCTCTTATATAATTTTGTGTTTTACACCCTGTGGCTGTGGATGTAGATGGCATAATAATTGTTTCTACATCATTCTCAAGGATGTCATTTGGGGATTTTCTCAAATCTATTCTATTTCTTCTTATTACATTACCTTCAGCAGTCCTTACATTGTATGACCGGTGCTTCATGTGAATTCAATATCTTCCCAGGTTCCCAAATGTTTTTTATATGATTATATATTGTAACATTCGAATTTGGTTCAATGGGTTCCAAAGACTTAGCTGATCTATTATAGTAATATGTACCAGTCTGTTGTTTCTTAATGAACTTATTTTGGACATTCTTACAAAGGGAAGGTTGTAATAAATCATCAGATGTGGGCAATTTAGTTTTACATAAACGACTCATCAGCAATTGAGAAGGAGTGTAATCCATATTTTTTAAAGGAGTATTTCGATAAACCAATAATGAAGACTCAATATCCCCATTTTCCTCAATGCACTTCTTGATAATGTTTTTACCTAAAGACACCTTTTTCAGCCAACCCATTTGCACGAGGATAATAAGGGCTTCTCGTTTTTATTTCAAAATTCCATTCTATTGCGAATTGCTTGAAAACATAACTGTTGAATGGAACATTATCACAAACCACAATATCAGGGCTACCAAATCTAGAGAATAATGATTCCAGGTTATTTATAACCGCCAAAGCCGATTTATTTTCTAATCGAACAAGTTCCAACCAATTGGAATAGGAATCGTATACTACCAAAAAAGATTTGTTTGCATATGAAAATATATCAGTTCCTAGTCGTTGCCAAGGTCGTTTAGGAACTTCAAATGGGAGTAATTCCTCTTTTCGATTTTTCCTAGCAAATTTTTCACACACTCTACATTTTTTAATGTATTTTTCTATATCAGAATCTAAATTTGGCCAATAAAATATTTTCCGAGCTCTAGACTTCGATTTTTCTATACCAAAATGTCCCTCATGAATTGAACGTATCATCTCATCACGTAAACATTCTGGAACAATCAACTTTTTATCTAGGAATATATAGGAGCCCATTGCTGAATGAAATATTCTCTTTCAGTTTGAAGTAATGCTTGATGTTGTTTGGTATATTTTTTTCATCAGGCCATCCCCTGACATGAAAATCAACAATTTCTTTTAATTCTGCATCTGACTCAGTAGCACGTATGAACTGATTTTTCCGTTCAGAAGACATGGGCAAATTATCACACAAGGAGTGAACAGCATATTCAAATTCAGAATCTGATTTAAGCCCTTGTTCTTTGAGGTAAGCTCTTGAAAGTGTATCCGAAATATATAAATACTTTCCTGGCTTATAACATACTTGTATGCTATAATTCAAGAGCCTAAGCAACATTCTTTGTATACGGGGTGATATTGAATGTAAGTCTTTTCGAAAAATTGATTCTAATGGCTTATGATCGGAATTAATTTTAATTTTTTGGAGATCGTAAATGAAATAATGGAATTTTTGTATAGCAAAAACGATCGCCCATGCTTCTTTTTCAATCTGAGCATATTTTTGCTCCGAGGAATTCAAACTCCTTGATGCAAATGCTACTGGATGCCCATTTTGAAGTAAACAACATCCAAGGCCATCCTTGGATGCGTCCGTCTCATGATAAAGTTGAACGATTTGAATTGTTCATGGAAGCTACGGATTTAGATGCCAAGCCAGAGAAAAAGAAAATAGCAGTATTCCTTAATTTAATTGGTGATCAAGGACTTGAACTTCACAATTCATTCACATATGATGTTGTACCCGAAAAAAAAACTTTGGAAATGATAAAGTTGAAATTTGAAGAATATTGTTCGCCCAAGAAAAATGTTATATTTGAGAGATTTCTTTTCAACAATATAATACAAAAAGAAGGTCAGCCTTTTGATAATTTCTTGACAGAATTACGTAAAGCTATTAAATCCACGGAGTACAAAGACCAAGATTGTATGTTGAGAGATCGAATTGTCACCGGAGTATTTGACAAGTCAATTCAGGAACACCTATTGAGAGAGCTAAATTTAACTTTGGAGAAAGCGATTGATCATTGCAGAGCGAAGGAAACAAGTTCATTCCAATCAAAAACGCTGCGGGAAAAAAATAATTAACATCAATGAAGTAAAACCAAACAAGCAAGTTGTTAGAAAATATAAAATAAGGAAGCCAAATTGTGATTATTGTGGTTACGAACACGAGCCTAGGAAATGTCCAGCTATTGGAAAAACGTGTGCAAAGTGCATAGGAAGAAATCACTTTTCCAGTGTTTGCAAAAACAAGATAGTCCAGGATAATAGACAGAAGAATATCAATGAAGTTTTGGTTACAGGATATGAGAATGCGGAATCGGACAATGAAATATATATAGATGCTGTGTCGAAAAATATGAAGCCAATGTAGCATACTGTTGGTAGTATAACTGTTTGGACAGAAGAGGTGAAAATCAATGACAAAATTATCACCTTCAAGCTTGATTCTGGCGCTGAAGTTAATATACTATCCTTGAATCAACTGGATTTTTTAGGAAGCAAGTTGAAGAATGCCATCAAACCGAATCAAATGACATTGGTAGCATACGGTAGTAAAAGTTTTAAAATTAAGCCTCTTGGTGAGATAGAACTTTTGTGCACTGTTCGAAAAATGTCCGCCCTTATATCATTCATTGTGGTTGATACCATGAATCAAACACCTCTTCTAGGTTCACCAGGGTGTATAAAATTTAATTTGATTAAAAAAGTCGATAGTGTTTATCCAAAGTTCCGTTCATTTGAGGATATTCTTCGAATCTATTCTGTTGTTTTTGAGGGATGTGGAAAATATTCAAAACATCACATTACTTTGAAAGAAAATGCTATACCGCGTGTTGTTTCTTGTAGGCGGGTTCCACATGCTTTACTAGATAGACTAAAAACTAAATTGGACCAGTTTGAGTCTCAGGGTTTGATAAGGAAGGTTGATAAACCAACAGAATGGGTTAATCCTTTGGTCATTGTGGAAAAACCAAATAAGGATTTGAGATTGTGTTTGGATCCAATGTATTTAAATTCTTCAATAAAACGAGAACATTTTCCAATACCAACACTTGATGAGATATCTTCAAAATTACTTGGAAAAAAATATTTTTCAGTATTGGACATGAAGGATGGGTATCTACAGATTGAATTAGATGAAAAGTCTTTATTTTACAACATTTGTTATGTCGTGACAGTGACAGTTCTCCATTATCTTTTGATTCTAAACATCTACAGTATGAACATAATAATAAGTAACAACTATAATACAATGCCTATACCTACCTAACACGTGAACAGATAGGACTTTGTTCACATTTTTTATCATTAAAAAAGAAAGTTATTTTTGACCGTTAAGTTTCGAAGATATCGACTGATGAAAAATATTTATTTCACTCGACACGGAACGAAGACTCGACCAGCTGTGACCAAATGTCAACAGTGTACGCTGAGCGAACTGATGGGGGCGTGGTGAAGTCCGAAATCTGAAATGGGAGCATCAATATCAATCGGCTTAGAAGAATGGAGTTAAACGCTGAATGTGCGGCATTGCCACGATAACAACGCCATGAGATGTGATTGTGTTAGTGTACAAGCTCGGTCAGAAGTTCAAGAAGAGGCAGCATCATATAAGCATTTCAATGTATCCAGCGGCCGAAACTATTGGCTGATACGTGTACATACAGTGATATATCAATGTAACATCAAAACTTAAGGGAGATGAAGAAGCGTTTCACACGTTTAGTGAATGAAACAACGACTCTGAGAAAAACGACGAAAAGCAAACGATTCGTGGGAATTTCCCTCCATCCAAACCTCACGAGACGTCTCAACACTATATTCTGGATGTAAATCTCCAAGCAGTTTATAGCAATAGGAATAACTTGCAAACGTTACTAGAAATCCCGAAGGAAATAACGGACATAGTAGATAAGTCGGCAATTTATGATAATAATTGTCATAATTGTGACAAAGTCTAATACGGTCAGACAAAACGTTCAATTTCCAAAAGGTTCCACGAACATTTGGCCCATGCTACCGACCGAAGGGAGAATGAGTCAAGTGTGGCAGACCATATATGATCGAATCTCGACACAAAATTAATATTTATAATTCGAAATGATCAAATCGGTCAACGACACTGGTAAATGAGACTGCCTAGTTATCCACAAAAACCATAATAAAAATTAACTTGATGAGGATTATGGGCCTATGTATTCCACTTTGTTTTCTCTGATCCACATTGAACCATCAAGATCCCATTAGTAACTTGGCGAACAGTTATTAGTATAAAATAACCCAATTAGTAACAACAACTTAGTTATCGAAATGTGCATAAAGGTGTGAAGTGAGTAAGTGTGGTGAAGAGGTTACTCGTGCACTTTTTTCATCAAAACTTAATTAGAGCTGTTACAAATAAGGTCAACTCCGATTTTTTATTTATAGGATGGAACATTATCACAATGTTATGATATTAATCAATCATGAAGAGTTAACTTTTCTCCAGATATTGCATTGTGATTTTCCAAATTGTGTGGATTGAAATTGTATACAATGTGATGCTGAATGATGAAAAAAATATAAAAATTTAAGCCGTTTCGAGTAAGCAGAAATCATTTCTGAAGGCAGACCACCTTCCTGAAGCTTTGCAGGGCTATATTTCCGAAAATGATTATTTTCGCTAAACAATTCCAATGAGTTTACTTTTTTGGGCTGTTCTGAAACCTCTGTGAGAATGATATCCAAATCGTTACGGTTCTTTTTTTATGTAGGTTAACCGATTTCATTCCACCACGTGTTTTATATGAAGGGTACAGGGGAAGAACGACGAGGGTCATTTTTTTTTGCATTTTGGTTGGCCATTGGTTAAATCAGGTTTATTCGTTTTCCATTCCAAATTACTAACATAGAAAAAACGAATGAGAAACTTTCAAAAAACACTTGGAAAGTTTCGAAAGTACTGGGACAAAATGGGTCCACGCTACTGTGGGGAAAAACAATAAGAGTCCTCTTAGAATTACTGCCAGCAAACGTGCAGCAATGTGAAGAGTTATTGTTGTTTAGCTAGTTTTGACGCTGTGATTGTTAAGACTTTCAAGTTTTCGTTGGTGTTGTATCTGAGCTTGGTTTTATCAGCATAAAAAGTGATTCAACTAATGGAAATGATGAAGAAGTGAGGGCCAGATTAAAAAATACTAGGAAAAGGAAGAATTTTGGCGATATTAGAGACGTAATGAAGAAATTGAGGATTATTCCCATGAGATTGGCCCTGACTATATATGCAGAAGTTCATGTGCTACAATAATATCAATGAATTTAATGACATGGAAACGTGTGCCGAACAGAACTGGTATTTGAGTTGCTTGATCACTGTTGTAGAAGAACAAAGACGTCGGTCCCACAAAGACGATTCCAAACGATTCAACGCTGGTTATCCGTTCAATGTGCGGATTCGAGAAGGGTATATCATGATTGACAAGCAAGCATGCTGTAAGGCGTTTATGGCCTTATATGGCATACCAGCTCGTCGGGTGGAAAGCATTCAAGCGTCGCTTGCCTCCAAATGTGTCAGCTCTGAAAATCAAAGGAGTAAGCACAGCATTCGACCCCACAAAATCACTACAAAAACTCGTGGGCATATGTTTTCTCACATAAAATCAGTAAGGGAGCGGAAGTCTCATCATTTCATAAGAGATACTGAGCAAATTTATCTTCCTGAGACCATATAACGAGGTGATACGAGATAAAAACTTTTTAACAAAAAGTTAAACCGACGAAAAAATTAAATGGAAAGCAAAAAATAAAATGAACCTCCTTAGTCTGAAGATAATTGAGCTCCTAAACAAATGTGAGTAACTGATTTTGAGTCAGCGCCAAACAAACAATTATCGATGATCATTATATTACTTTGAAAGAAGTAATCAAAACGCAGCCGTGCATCTCGCTTTACCTAATTCAATTGCTAGTTTGTTTGGCGCCGACTCAAAATCACTTACATTAGTTTGGGAGCTCAATTATCATTTAGACTAAAAATGTTTATTTTATTCTTTTATTTTCAGTTTATTTTTTTTGTTAAAAAGTTTTTATTTTCAAATTTCATGTTGCTGAAATCTAATAATTACTATCTACCTAATTTTTGATTACTTTCAAAATACTTACTTGCCTTCAACTATTAACTATAAAATAATATGATTTTCTATTTTAACTATTTATTGTTATAAAATAAAAATTAATTTTGAGAGTTCTGGTTAGTTGATTTCATCACTTTGTATATAATTCCATCCTTTCATAGAATGTAATCATTTTGACGGATGTAGAAGGGTCTGTCAATGTCAACTACATATGTGTGCCAAAGTTCACAAGTGAAAAATCAATCATTCCCTATTTCTCTACCCATAGGGGTGGATCATTTCATTCCAAATTGGAATATGATGAACTATGAGGTATGCTCTTTCTAATAAAGAATCATCCAAATCGGAAAACCCACTACAAAGTTATGCCGTAAAACGGACCAAAATTCAGAGGGTGACCGACCAATATCCTTCATTTTGCTACCCTTAGGGATGGATTTTGTTGTTCAAATTGGAATGGGACCAACTTCAAAGTACACCCTATCCAATGAAAGAAGATTCATCGGAATCGACCTGCTCTGTGGAAAGTTGTGCGTGATCACACATAAAAAAATATACGCGTCGAATAGAGAACCTCCTCCTTTTTGGTTTCGTCGGTTAAAAATACAGTTCAATCCAAAACGTTTCGATCTATGTTTGAAAGCGATTTCAACATTGCCTTCGGATGATCGAGAAAATATATCGGTAGCACCTGTGACGAGTTCAATGACCAACTGGAAGATATACAAAAACTTCATTTAACCAAAGCCAGCAAATTTTACTTCCTCAAGAAGCAGTAGAGAAGAAAATGTCGCGAGTATTAATCCATTGTAGCAATAGCCATTATCATCAAAAAAATTCACCGAGCACAAACATTACAACAAACGATGTCTTTCACAGGAGAGAACTAAATTTTCACGCTTTCAATACCCATCTCATCTCCAACAACGACTACACCTACGATGAAACGGTGGTTCGAAGGGAATCAGACAATATTTGCTCCTTTGGTTACAACTTTTCAACTGAAATCCTTCCATACACAGTTCGTGATTTTTTGTGATTCTTTCGGTGGTCAGAGTAAAAACTACACTGTCATCCACTTTCTCCATCATCTTGTTACGGAGCAGCATCGCTTTGATTGTGTGAAGATATTATTTTCATTTCGGGGGCATTCCCACATGGAATTCGACCAAAATATGTCTATTGATAATCAGAAATCAATCGTCGAAACTCCGGACGAGTAGAGAGAAGTAATTGAGAACAGCCGGTCTTAGCCGCCTCCGTTCAAGGTGATTGACTGCAAATGACAATTCTTCGAAGGCTGGACCGAATACTTGAAACCAGTTTTCAAACCCATGTGCCATTTCCCTACACGTCCAATTCACTGCTCGAAATTAGGCTCTGATCATCCTACTATGGTTTTTCATCACAACGAATTTGATGGAGCTAACCAAAATTCCAATGTGACGTGGCAGGCCCCCCAAAATAAGGGAAGAATAAAGAGAAACCGCAACCAACAAGACAAGCATTGCGAAAACTATACAAGGTCCTCTAGCACATTCGACAGAAACGTACAACGTTATTTGAATAGATTTCTCCTAAAACAAGAAATATTAAAGACATTGAAAGAAGTGATGCAGTTGGTAAAAATGATGAAGACATTTTTTCAATGGAATTTTTGAGTGCGCCATCCGGATGTCCTACTGAACCAGAAATAAGGAGACCTGGTTCAAAACGCAATTGTGGAAGCACTCTTCCAGACTCCATCAGGAAGTAAGAGTGCAGCACCCAATTCGAAAGAGCTTCCTTCAACGCAGGGGTCCTATCGATGACCTGCGCAAATGAAGAAACGGCGAACTGGCTCAGGGCGACGATTGGCTCACTGGGGGGGACGGTGGAAGAAAGCCGAATTGATGGTGATCAACTTGACGGACCTCCCTGTCAGACACAGGGTGCTCGTCTTCGACCCTGGGCAGTAAGCACCCCATTGGAGGTCAGCCAAATACTTCGAATCCAGAACCCCGATCTGAGGACTCATCAATGGAAAGAGGACAACTCCTTTCGTATAGGATGTTGGAGAGGATGCAATTGCGGGCTCGCAAAAGTACTTTTCAGGGACCTGGAGAAACAAAGACATGTGGGGATGGAAGTCATCCAGATAAACCTCCAGCAGTGTAAGGGTGCCACGGCAGTACTTGCAGGGGCTATGAGGGACTTCAAAGTGGCCCTCATTCAGAAACCATGGACCCGACAGGGTGAAATCAAAGGTCTGAGAGGAGTGAGCCGTGAACTAGTATACTGCAGATCCACTGGGCCTCCCTGGACCTATATACTTTTGAAAAAATATCGATATACTGCCGTTAACGAACCTGTGTTCGAAAGAATTGACAGCAGTAAGCTAAGAATCAGGGAAGAGAATGTGTCGAGGGAGTTGATCAGCTTAATCCCTCAGATGGTACCACCACCCACAAAGGCTGTGGAGGAGCTGATAAAGCACTGCAAGCAAAAAGGACTGCAGGTGGTAATCGGCTGCGATGCAAATGCGCCTCACATCTTCTGTGGCAGTAGCGACACCAAGGAAAGGGGAGAGTCGCTGCTACAGTTCGTGGTGGCCAACGTTCTAGACGTACTGAACTTAGGGAACAAACCAACCTATGTT
This sequence comes from Gonioctena quinquepunctata, assembly GCA_018342105.1. NCBI lineage: Eukaryota > Metazoa > Arthropoda > Insecta > Coleoptera > Chrysomelidae > Gonioctena > Gonioctena quinquepunctata. Next base: position 129,451 of record JAFIRS010003108.1, on the reverse strand, counting down.
ACAGAAAAACAGGAGGGTGGTACTCGACGTAACAATAGCTTCCACCTATGTGAGTAATTTTGTTACGGAATGACATGTGTCTGAATAGGAGAATTAGTCAGAAGACAAACACATAAACTTCAGAATAAAGAGCAACACTACCACAGAAACTTGTCGGAATCCAAAAAAAAAAAAGAAAAGGAAGCATACAATGCAGACCTAGAACGCAACCTTCCTGGATTACAAAGACCGATAAGTACAAACAGGGACTTAGAGATGGCAGTGGAGCAACTCAATGACACAATCATCTCTGTGTTCAATTACAATTGTCCTCTCATCATAAGGGACTCCACCAGGAACGTGCCCTGGTGGGATGCTGAACTTTCAAGATTAAGGAGGTAAACAAGGAAAAAATTCAACAGCGCCAAGGAAACTGGAAGGTGGGATGACTACAAGAACGTTTGACCAGCTACAAAAAGACTCTGAACAAAGACAAGAGAGACTCCTGGAGGAGGTACAGTGAGGAGCTAGAAAGTACTCAAGAGTACGCCAGACTCCAAACAATCATTTCTGAGGACGAACATCAAGCAGACACTTTCTCAGAAATGAACAAGGAGAGTACACTTGTACAGGAGAAGAAACCATAAGGGACCACTTTGGGGTCCATTTCCCTGGGTCACAAATAGAACAAACACCAGCTCATGAGAATGAATCGGAGGCTCTGAAAAGGGATTCCAGGGAAAGTTGAACATTAGCAAAAAAGTTCAGTCTTTCGAACCATTCAAATTACCGAGCCGGACGGGATTTATCCAGTACTGCTGCAGAAGGAAACAGAAAGCTCTGTCGAGAACTGAGAGGCAGGCTAGTTCTTGGCTACATATCAAAGCCGTAAGCCATAAGACCGATAAGTCCCATGTCCTTTGGACTGAAGACCCTGGAGAAGCTGGTGGACAGGCATATAAGGGACGGTGCACTGCATCAAGAACAATATGTTTATACAGACCGGCTGCTCAACAGAAACAGCACTCCATAAACTGGTAGAGAAAGTGGAAAACACGCAGGAAAATAAAGAGGTACTAATAGCGGCATATCTTGATATAGAAGGAGCTTTTAATAACAACTCTATGTACTCAATTACCAGGTCTCTCAGTAGGAGATGAATCAAGGAACCCTGCGTGACCTGGATAGACCCAATGCTAGGAAATGAAATTATACATACATATCTAATGAAAGAGACTGTAGTGACCCAATTCTACTCTCCGGTAGAACTTATAGGTCCACTGTTATAACCTCCATGTTATTTTCTCTTCTTTAATTATTTTTGAATGGGCCTACTTTTTGATTTACTCTTTGTTTTCCTGAAATAAACTTCAATGGGCATTGGGTCACGAAATTGCGTGCAAATTATTAGATCACCAACAGATGTCAGTATAGGCCAACCCACGACACCAATAGTCGTACTCCTCGTGCGTGCAGGGTAACGCAAAACAAATAACGAGAGAAACAGAAATTTGTTAGGAATCCAAGAAAGCCACCATCCGCATACTGCTGTTTCATGGTTTCCCAATCATCAGGACTTCTTGTGGTCTTTCTCAAATTCGTTTCAAATATCTCCTACCTACCGGCAAGTACGAAAATGTGAAATGCACAAAATTATAGAGGTGACACTTACAAACTGTGTGGTGAAGCTCAGACCTGATGACGTGGAATTTTGATGACACGAAATTTCATGCACATTAATAGGTCACCAACAGATGTCAGTATAGGCCAACCCACACTTATTGAATTCATTAATATTGTGTTGCAATTTAATGATGACTTTTTTTACCTAATATAATTATGGGTAAAATAGCTTTGAAGTAATATAATAAAAGTACTATAAATTATCCATATGGTACGAAATAGCCAGTTCAAATCAATTACTACTTCACAAAAAAAAAATAATATAAGGTTAAAATAATGTTTGGAAAGGTTTTCATAACAGATACTCATTTTCAAACATCTCGACAACACACTTCCTCAGACTTTTGTAGGATAAAAAATCCTTTTTGAAAACAAGCTTTCATTCAAACCGTGTAACAAAACGTATTGAATGAGTTTGTCATCGCTGACAATGATTTAATTATTTTTTGTTGAAATTATTTGGTTTCAAAAACCTTGTCGCGCGAATTGTAATGAAATTAAAACCTCAACGAATTCTTACTTACCAACCAATCACTTCCCAATCAAATCAATTGGTACCTAGGTTTATGAACACTTCGCGCGACAAGCTTTTCGATACCAAATAATTCAACAAAAAATTATTGAATCATTGTCAGCGATGACTTGAACTTATTTTGTACGTTTTAGTAGACGGCTTGAATGAAAGCTTGTCCTTAAAAATATTTTTTATAAATCATTTTATTCTCTGCTTTTCAGTTGGTTTGCCATAATCTGTTCATTTCTAAAAGAGCATCGTTATTACAAGGTCTCTTCAGTGTTAGTTTTGATCTGAAAGAAAGAAATCATGATCTTCGACCCCAAAAACTCCCACACAACAATTTCGAATAGAATCTGACCATAATCACAAAATTCGTCCGTCATCCTGAAGTCGTCATCATTACGAATTTAAAAGAATCATATCTCGACCAAAACCCCCACAACAATTTTAAATGGAATTGACCATAATCAGAAAACTGGCCTCCACCTTGGAGCCGCCATTTTGAATTAATAAATTTTGACAAAGAATTCAAAATCTTCGACCGCGAAAACCGCCGCATACCTATTTTGAATCGAATCGGACCATAATCACAAAACTCGTCCCCCATGTTGGGGACGCCATTTCGAATTCATGACTTAGGACAAAAAATGTCATAATCTCCGACTCCGAAAACCCCCGCATACCAACTTTAAATCGAAGTGGAGCATAATCACACAACTCGTCCGCCATCTTGAATTTATGAATTTTGACAAAAAAATCGTAATTTTGACCCCGAAAACACCCACATACCAATTTTGAATCAAATCGGACCATAATTACAAATCTCGTCCGCTGTCTTGGAGCCGCCATTTTGTTGTTTTCTCTAACAAAAATTCCATAATGCATTGTCACCTGCCAAATTTCAAATCAATCCGAAGCGGTAAAAATTCACTTGCAAATTTGACCCTAACTAACGAAATAACAAGTGAAACTAAATAAAAGCTTGTAAAATTATGTCATGTTTTTTCCTAAAATGCTTCAAGAAGGGTCCATAAATAATATATTATTACACAAAAAGTGTTTGCAATGATTATTTTCTTACCAGGATATATGAAACTCTGTTTAACATTTTCTAAACAATAAAGCAGGATGGACCGTCATCTTTTTCCTCCTGGTCACTTCAATATCGTATTGCCATAATTATAAACATAAAGCGTATTTATTACTTTCGTTGACAATAAATAGAACAAATTAGTCATCTAAAATTTTTTGATAATTCTGAAAGGCGACAAAAGCAAGCTTTTATTTTGTGAATTCTGTTGGGGTTGAAAGAAAGCTCCTCTGCATTTTTTAGCTTTCTCACTAAATATTTTCAGTAACAATATATCAAGGGAATATTATTTTTCCCGAGGCAAATTGCATATCCAATTTGTCGAAGGAAGTAACTTATAAGCAACACTCTTCATATCAAATTTTTCCTGAAAAATAATAGACCGAATAGAGAGAGAATTCACGCTTGTGTCCGCTTGTGTCCGGACATTTTTATTATTGAGTGCTCTCCAGTGCCACATTTTGCTAGATTAGATATCGCTGCAGATCGATGAGAATGATTGGTGATTTCTCTAGTTTTTATATCGATACCAATGTTTTGCGCGGATCCATTTTGATATTGAATTTTTTCCAATGGGAACATTCTGATACCACCCAACTGATTTTGATCTATCCCATGCCATATTGACTCGCAGAAATAGTCGATCTGTCGGTTCGTGTGCTGGGCACTTATCATATAGATTTTTCAACAAACGTAACGAGCCACTTGCTATCAGTTGTACTCGATTCTTCCACTTGGTATACGGTCGTTTGTTTATTCGTTTTGAAAGTATTGCTTTCTGCACTGGACACCCTCGCCACCTCTCCAGGCTAGTTCATATGCCATTATATGGTACAATTTTTTTTGTAATCCTTCAGGATTATCTTTATCCTATACAACTGCCATCCCATATACTTCATTTTTCGTTAATGCCTTGGAAATTCCTTTTCCCTTGTCGGGTATTCTTTGTAATTGCTTGCGCTTCGCGATTTTACCATTTCGCGCATCCTTGAAAATAATGTCCGAAAAAGGATTGAACATGATATTGAAATTCTCAAAATAATATTCCTGCAATATCTTTGATGTTGTATTCCATAAACTTTTTATGCAACTTTCTTCATAGTCCTCACTATAAGATTTCTTCATGTTATATGCGTAGTCCGTTAAAATTTTGGATATAGTGCTCACTTGTGTATCAGCGCGTTATTCATCATTCCTTTCACTGAAGAACTTCTCAAATTGTCTCCAAATTGAGTTTTTGGAAGTAACTGAATTTTTGGGTGCTATATTATAATATAAGTCTGAATTTGTTCAAATGAACTTGTACCAATACGAATCATTTTGACACTTTCAAAAATTTAACGTCAGATGACAATCATATGTCCAGAGTTATTTTGTCTTAACCACGAAAATCAATTACGGAAGTATAATTGTCACTTATATCTATATCTCCCTAGAGCATGAATTATTGCCGGAAATTTTTTGAGTACATGAATTTTTTGAAACTATCACGAGTCGCAAAGCGACGAGGGATAATTTTCTTTAAAAATTCATGTACGAGACAAATTTCCTGCAATTAATTCAAGCACGTGGGGGATATAAATAGAAGGCTGTGTGTAATGGGATTTTTGGGGGAGATTTTTTCACGAGTTTCCCCATTCCCTAGTAAAATAAAATATATAATATCAGATAAACTATTATGTAAAATTAATTGATTTCATACAATTTTCTCACTAGGTTTCAGGGAAATGTTGATATTGACTAAAAATGAAAGTGGATACGTTCGTATTGCGGGAGATTTTTTTTTATTTTCCCCGTGCCCTAGTTAAATAAAATATCAGATAAATTTTATTAAAATTAATGTTTCATACAATTTCTCACTGGTTCAGGGAAATGTAATATTGATTAAAAATGAAAGTGGATGTTCGTATTACGGAATATTTTATATTTATTTTTCATGTGCCCTAGTAAAGTGAAATGTATAATATCAGATACATTATTATATAAAAATAATTGATTTCATATAATTTTCTTACAAGGTTTCAGGGAAATGTCAATATTGACTACAAACAAAGGTGATATACATCAAAAAATATATAACTATACCTATTCATATATACTTAAATATTTTTCATATTCTTTCAGGTTTAATTCTAAGAAAAATTAATATTATCGGTAAAAATTTGTTTTTCAAATAATTCAGGAAATCGGGATATTTCATTCTTTATTCTAAATAGAATGTTGTTGGCGTATGTTGCCGGTTAGAATTTTTTTTTGTAAAGTTAGCCATGCATTTGACATTCACTACTCCTGTCAATCAATATTTTATTTGTGGCATTATAAGTTCCTTATAACATTGTATACAATCATAAGTTAGTAAAAAAGTGATGATAAAATGAACTTTCAATCGTATGAATTGTGTTCCTTTCGCAAAGAATCACAGCACTTTAAAATGTACCATAAAAATGTGAAATATCTAACATACCAAGTGGAAGAATCTGGATCGAATCCTGACAAGAACACTTATTTAAAGAGATTGGCAACATTCTGCGTGATATTGTGCCTTCTTTTGGACACAAATCTAATACTCAAAGAAATAAACTGGTGTCTCAGTATTATTTTTATTTTATAAAACACAGGCATATTGTTAAAAAATCACTGGTTCTGTGTTTCTTCCACCACTTAGGAAAGAGGAGGTGGAAGTGGAACTTTTGAAGAATTTAAAATTGATTAATGATTAATGAAGAATGTACACCTTAATAAATTGTTGTAATATTTCCAACTTATAAAGTAAGTGAATAAAAAATATTGTCAATGTTATTTCAATATTATTTTTGTCTAATTATATGATAGCTGTCATGTGCCGGGAAATGTCCACTTATTAATTTTACGTCTACATGCTAATGTGGACGAAACATTTACAGAAAATTTGCTGGTTACCAGAGCAACAATGTCGAAATAAAGCATCTGATTGGTTACATCTGATTGGTATACAGGTATACAATCTTCGAAAAAAAACCCCAAGGGATGATTTTCAAATTTTGCCGCTGTCATTTTGACAGTATCGGTAAAAAGATTTAAAATTCTGAAAGATCATTGGTTGAAATATTATGAGGGAAATAATTAATATAAAATCGGTGTATGTATGGATGTATTGAGAGCACATATAAGGCTACATATTTTATATTTTCAAGTCCATTTATTTTTATGCTATTGCATACATGGTTCTAAAGGAATACATCTCAGACATTCACCTGATCCTCAGGAATATAAATATATCCATGCTCATATAGTTCTCAACAACTGTGACTCAAAATCAGATTTCAATAAATAACATAGATATGACAAACAGCCCACTTGCGAATTATCCAAATGTGCCAAACCGATCCTGAATCTGTATATGAATCTCATGGCCACATAAGTAGTTCAACGACTACTTTTAACGATTGAAAGCGAGGAATGGACTACATAGTTTCCTATTATATATTATTACATTTCATTTTATCATGGAATCTTGTGGAATACATATATGGCGATGGTGGGGTAATAATCTGGAAATGCATTAAATATATTTTTCCGGAACAAATCCTACATAGTTTCCTATTATATATTATTACATTTCATTTTAAATCTGGAAATGCACACTAGCTTCGCGATAAATGCACAGTAGATCCCGTCAAAATTATATGTCAACACATTCGATTCCTATAAGAAAACAGGAAATGCAAAAATAATTATAATATGGGATTAAGAGCTCACTACATACAGTGATTTGATATTCAAATATACTTTGTATCTGCCGAATGAACCACGTGTATGTAGCGTTAAACCCTTTCGCGACGGGCTTCGTTTGACGCACGTGAGCCACAGTGACGGGCTTCGGCAGCGTGTTCGCAAATATGCGGCTCCCGTTACTTGAGGCAATTTTTAGATAATACTCGAACTCTTTCTCACTCAAACCAGATTGTTTCCAGCTCATTATATCGAAATGCCAAGTCTACGCATCAAACATATGGAATGAAACTGAACACTATGCCGTTCCGTGTCACGATATAATGATAATATCAGTGAACACAGTGCCTCCGGAGGCGCTTTCAATCGTTTTCCGTCGTTATAATACGTTTTAATATCTAAAAATATGCGACGCCAGCAGTAGAGGTGCCACCTCCCGAAAACATCTGAAGACGTTGCAAATGGTGGGTATAAAATTCATGCGGTTTTCGTCAATTGAAAATATGTAGCTCCCTTTTATCAGAGGCATCAAAGATCAACGCATATATGCGTTTCCCTTCACGAAATGGTTAAAAGTGCTACATTGAATTATTCTTTTATTATGGATTATTTGGTGAATAGTTTTGTTGATTTATTTCATCCGCGTGCTACACTTTGTTGTAGAGAGGTATCAGCCTTTAATCATTTCCACATAAACATTTCCTATCGTTCATAGGGTGTCGTGGTGCAGTTTCATGATACAGTTACATGGTAGTTTAATGGTAGCGTTTCATGTTGGAAGAAGCAGGCACAATCAACGAAGCATAATCCACAGCTCACAATCTGCATGTGTAAATGTTGTAATTGTGAGTACAGACCAGTCGTAGTTTTATGCTGAAGTCCGAACAAAGGCAAGCAGGAATATCAGAGTTATACCCAGTCTCAAGGAGTTGGTTTCTTGAAGATACTGCCTAGTTTGAGGTCGGGTTTGTTTGCCCAAAAGATGTATTCCAAGACTGGTTTCCTGTTTGGGAAGCTCTGATATCTTAGATGTAATCTTTCATGCATTATCAGTTATCCTCGAAGCACTCGTTTGTGTCAGCCGCTGCAAGACTCACCATAGAAGCTTCGCTGGATATCAAACATTGGAATCGATGATTGGCTGTTACTATTTTCGCCCATTTTTGTTTATGTATGTCAGCGCCAAAATGCTGGGAGGCAATGTTTATTCCATACTTTTATCACAAACGGTAAATGTTTTGTCCATACTTTTTTCGCAAACAATAATTATTTATTGCGTTGTAGCTTGTAATTATGTATTTCGTGGTATTCTATGCGTGGCAGCCAAAATAATCAAATATCCAGAATAAGCTCCTGATCGAAAGGTATTACGGATACTGATAATAATCCATCGCGCTGAAGTTTGTATTTATTTAAAGTATACAGATTAGATAAGATAATATATTTTACCATATTTTACAACAAATTATCGTATCTCTGGATTAAAGTATCTCAGCCACTCAAATATTTTCTCAAAGACCTATACATGTTCTTCGATGAAAAGCACCGTGCACCATGTAATCTGTTTTCCCAGAGTAAACGATTTGTGATTCAGAACGAGCTTTCTCAGAAATATAGGTGGTGGCGATCTTGTGTAGTGAAAAGGGCATCTACATACCACGCAGGCGGATTTATTTCACAGTGAAAAATTCACATATTCCAGGTTTTTTGTGGATTAAAAAGCGGTAAATGATCATTAATAATATTGCATTTAGTATATCTATACATTTTAATTACATGTCCTGACTGACTGACTCACTGATGTACGATCAACGCTCAAACCAAACCGCTGGGCCTAAAGAGCTGAGATTTTGACAGCTTGTTCCTATGATTACATGGATAACCTATAAGGATTTTAAAGGAGGGTCGTGAGAAGGGGGTAAAAGTACAGTTAGTTTTGAAGTTAGATTCGGGGAAATTTATATTTGTGCTTTTCTTTTCAAATAAAAAAAAAAGTTTTTCAAAGTTTCTGAAAATCAATCCCAAAGAGGTTGAAATGGGGGTGGAAATTTCGTTCAGGAGTACGGTTAGTTTTAAAGTTGGGGTCTATTTGAGGTCTTTGTTACGAATGAAGCAATATATGTTTCAGCGTTTTAAGAAATTCAAGCCCTATTATGGCTGAAATGGTGGGTGAAAGTTTGTAAAGGTGTTCTATTAGTTTCCACGTTAGGGTCATGGAAATTGGTACTTGAGGTATTTGTTACAAACGAAAAAATACGTGTTTCAGTGTTCTTACAAATTCAGCCCCTAACTGGGTGAAATGAGGGATTTTTTAAAAATTGGTATCTGGGGTTTTCATTATCAATAAAGAAACATGCGTTCCAGTGTTTTCAGAGATTTAAACCCTATAGGGAAATGGAGGGTGGAAGTTTGTATATGAGGTCCGTTAGTTTTTATGTTAGGCTCATAAAGATGTATTTGAGGTGCCTTGGTTACAAATGAAGAAATATATTTCAGTTTTTTTGAAATTTAATCCCTAAAGAGGTGACTGGGAAAAAAAAATTTGTATTGGTTCTGCTAGTTTTCAATAGACCAAGAAAATTAGTGGTTTGGCTCCTTGTTAAAAACAAATGAAGAAATATATTTCAGTTTTTTTGAAATTTAACCAAATGAAGAAATATATTTAATTCACAAGCATTACTTTAGGGTGTAAATCAATTATCAACCAAACAAACATAACTTCGGGAAACGGAATCAACGAAACAGATAACGGGATAACGGATAACGGAAAACTTAAACGGGATAACAGGAAACGAGGAAAAACAGATAACGGAAACGTAAACGGAAACGTAAACGGAAACGGGTAACGGAAAACGGAAGACGAAACGGAAACGAAAACGAAAACTGAAAACGGAAACAGAAACGGAAAGAAACAAAACTGGAAACGGAAACAAGAAACGGAAACGGAAACGGAAATGGAAACGAAAACGGAAACGGGAAACGGAAACGGAAACGGGAAACGGGAAACGGGAAACGGGAAACGGGAAACGGGAAACGGGATAACGGTATTTCGGGAAGCGGGCAAACAACACAAATACAAACATAAGAAAAAATACAAATTCTACGCGGGTACTAGCTCTTATGTATTTAATATCAATTAAATAAACAATAGAGTAATTTTACGCCAAAGATGTATAACTTCTCACGCGCGTACATAAGTTCACGCGCCGACTTTTATTCAGTTTTAAATTAATACGCTCAAACAATTATAAATTATTCTGATAAACTTCATAACTATTATGAATATTGTGGCGTTAGTGAACTCCTCAATGATCCTTTTTCCTGAGAATAGTATGGCAAATTTGTCACGATAGGCAACACTTGTGATAGGGACAAACATCAAACCTTTTTCATTTAATAAAGTGTTATTTAAGTGATACAGTTGAATTATTCAAAATAATTTGGTGAATAATTTTTTTTATTAACCCCAATGCCAACACAACATTGTAGTTTTGCGAGCTGTACTTCGGATAATCGAAATCTTTGTTTTTTATACCATTCGTAAAACCTCACATTGATGATCCAAAACAAAATAACGGGATAACGGGAAACGGAATAACGGGATAACGAGATAACGGGATAACGAGATAACGGGATAACGAAACGGGATAAACAGAAAACCGGAAACGTAAAACAGAAAACAAAACGGAAAACGGGTAACGGAAAACGGAAACAGAAACGGAAACGCAAAACAAAAAACTGAAAACGGAAAACATAGAAACGGAAAACGGGAAATGGGAAACTGGAAACGAAAAACGGAAAGCGGGAAACAGGAAATGGAAAACGAAAAACGGGAAACGGGAAACGGGAAACGGGAAACGGGAAACGGGAAACGGGAAACGGGAAACGGGAAACGGGAAACGGGAAACGGGATAACGGTATTTCGGGAAGCGGGCAAACAACACAAATACAAACATAAGAAAAAATACAAATTCTACGCGGGTACTAGCTCTTATGTATTTAATATCAATTAAATAAACAATAGAGTAATTTTACGCCAAAGATGTATAACTTCTCACGCGCGTACATAAGTTCACGCGCCGACTTTTATTCAGTTTTAAATTTATACGCTCAAACAATTATAAATTATTCTGATAAACTTCATAACTATTATGAATATTGTGGCGTTAGTGAACTCCTCAATGAGCCTTTTTCCTGAGAATAGTATGGCAAATTTGTCACGATAGGCAACACTTGTGATAGGGACAAACATCAAACCTTTTTCATTTAATAAAGTGTTATTTAAGTGATACAGTTGAATTATTCAAAATAATTGGGTGAATAATTTTTTTTATTAACCCCAATGCCAACACAACATTGTAGTTTTGCGAGCTGTACTTCGGATAATCGAAATCTTTGTTTTTTATACCATTCGTAAAACCTCACATTGATGATCCAAAATAAATAAATAAATGATATAAATATTCATATGTTTGCTCTAAGCATTTTATTCTAGTTTCTGCAACGATTAGTAAGGCATATTATTATAATATAATTAAGAAAATACATGTTTTTAACTTTGTGGGTTTATTAAATGATAGTCTGTGTCTTAACATTAAATAATAATTAATAATCAATTCTGAAAACCTAACCTCTCTATTGATTACTGGATCATATTCACTGTATTGTATTAAATTTATCCTAATTACCATATTTGACTCATTTTTCATTCTGAAATCAATTTAAAATTCATAATTATTTCAAACTTCTGATATCAGAGTTCGAAAATACCGCTGCATAAACCTTGCGTATACTGATCTGTCAATTAATTAAAAAAAAACGGAAATTTTGAGATTTTGACAAGCAAGCCACCGTTTTAATGTTGCTACATTATTATCCCTCACATTTCCAAATTCTAGTTTGGCCCTTGGAATGTCGTCTTCTGCCAAAAACATTTTCTTGATGTTCATTTTTACATTCATTTTAATGTAAAAATAGGTAATGTTTGTCCCTACCGGAGAACTAGCGCTGCTAGTGCGGAATTTTTCGTACTTGAAGAAAAAGGCTCATTTCTGCATAATGCTAGTAATCACCAGCATAGTGGATTGGCCGGTCCCATATGTGATGTCGAGAAACCTTGGTAGCTTCCGCGTGTTAGTCGCGGAAACTGTACATTTATGTTATTAATGGGTCACTTCTCTGATTTGTGACGTATTGTTTCTATTCAGACAAGATGCATTGTTGAAGAACCCACTTAATTTTGGAGGTGTCTAGCAAAATTGATCATGAATGATGAATCATCAATTTAACGGATTGGCCTTCTTGGATCCGGAATTGAAATTCAACCAGCTGTCAACCGACAATATGGATGAGCGAGGGTTGCTGGGGAAACAACTTTGCAATAACCACCCTGAACTAGGGATGAGGAAATAATATATATAAAGTAAATTATGATCACTCATCTGAAATGAGTTTTATATGAAAATCACTTGTCCATTCAATGATCGCAAACAGCTGTTTGATTTTACCCATCACCCTCTATAGATATAGCCGACTCCAGTGATATCAGATACGCAACACCCTGTTTTTTTTGTATACCCTCAACTCACGAGAGAAGAGTTCAGCGACCGATTTTGCACTGCACAGGCCTGCTTGATGCCTGGATCAACATTACATCGGTCGAGATAGGGTAGAAATCGAAGGAGTGGTTAGCTAAAACATCGACGTTGGAAGTTTTCAAGAACGTGGACCACTAATAGATTAGGCAAGACGCACAACATCGAAAATATTAGTGAATATGAATTATTTTATTGCTTTATTAGGCGAATTTCACACCTCTGATAGCCAATCAAATACATCTATTCTGAGAGATCACTGGGCAACAAAAATGAATCAGACAATATTTCATTCGTTAGGTACCGGGTTATTCACTATACATTACTCACCCCTCATCCTCGGTATTATTGCCTATAGAAAAAAAAAGTTACACGTAAAAGTTTTGTGGTTATGACTGAATTTTGATGATATGCTATAAAAAATACAGTAACGTGCAGATTTCAGGGGGTACCCTGCATATTATTGAATTTTTGGAATGTTTTTTTCCTGATTTTGAATATATACCATATGTAACCCCTATCTTTTTTTGAGTTAATAAACGTTAGTGTAAATACCTATCCTATGAAAGTTAACATTAATAAAATAAGCTATGAAAATGGCAACAATATTGTGTTTGTTAAGTGACATTTCTTTAATAGAATAATCAAAATGGTTTATAGTGAGGAAGAAAAAGGTCGAATATTTATACAAAATAACAAAGGTTTATTTAGGAAATTTGAATAACATAATAACTCATTAAATATGTTCAATGTGTCTACCATTATTGTCAATGTATAATTGATAACGTCTTCTCATATTTATAAGTGCAGTGGAAAATGCTTCATTATTTACATTCAGATTCTCTATTTCGAATCGAATTGTGTCTTTAATGGGTTGAATGTCTTTTAGAAATCCCCAGAAAAATTAATCCGTAGGAGTCGAGTCCGGAATGTTGAATACTTTCGTTGTTTCCTATTCATATTATGAATACATTCAAATGTTCTTGAACGGGTAGGACACTATGCGGGGTTGCCCCATCTTGCATCCAAATCATACTGGCAAACTCGGCTTCCGAAAAATCCTGTAAGATAATATTTTCTACTTCTGGGATGAGTATTTCTTGATAGGTAACTCCTGTTATAATCATAAAATATAGGGCCAACAATTTTATTTCTCGAAATTTTATGTTTTCTTTATCTGTTTTACCAATCTTTTTCTGTTGTCCTTTTTTTCCCACGACCTTCGATTTTTCTTATTGAAAACTGCTGCCGTAGAAAAGGCTGTCTGATCAGTCCTTGATATTATAGTTGAATAATCGGGATCTTCATTAAAATTTTGGCAAAATTCAAGCCTTTTCCTCTGTTAAAACTTGTACGGGTGGAAGTTCATATGGTTTGTAGTTGTTCTTTTTGAAAGTACGTTGGATTTTTTTAACTACATTCAGAATTTTCAAAAAAATAATACAATTTTTCAAAAAAGTCTATTCGCGGATTAATAGGCTAGGCTTACCTCCGAAATTTAGCAGTATATCTTGGTGTTCTCCTGATTTTTTTGAACTACACGCTTTTTTTCGAAACTGAAGGTATGATTCACCTTTTGGTAAATATTTTTGAATGTATTTTCCGACAGTGTTGGAAGATTTAGATACAACACCCTATATGCACGTTTTGCTGCACATTCATTTTTCTTGTTTTGTATATAACAACATTTGAACTTTTTCTTCCTCACTGTAAACCATTCTGATCATTTCATTGAAGAAATGTCACTAAACAAACATAATATAAGAAGAGAAATTTTTGTGTCTGCAATATATAATGTGAGAGTTTTTAAATTCTAGAAAAAGATATCCTCGGGCAGGGATCGAATCCGCGTCCACAAGATTACAATTCAGGTGTCCTTCCAACTCTCTTTTACATTATATATTACAGACACAAAAATGTTCCTCCTTAAATTTCAACTTCGGCTTGATTGTTCAATGGTTGGAGATCCACACCTGACCCCTGCTGCATATTGTCGACGACGCAAGGTGATAGGTAAATAGGATCTTGATGATCATTTGATAGCGATTGAGTATCCTTCCACCTTATAACTTTCCACAACACACTAACATTAAATTCTAGAAAGTGATATCCCGACCGCAGACGCGAATGTACATCCTCGGTAGCTCAGTTGGAAGAGCACCTGACTAGTAATCATGTGGACGTGGGTTCGATCCCTGCCCGAGGATATTTTTCACAAACTCTCTCTCACAAACATAATATAGTTGCCATTTTCATGGCTTACTCTTATAATTTTACAGTAACAACTAGTCTAACTAAGGTATTCGATGATTAATAACTCAAAAACGGCATAAAGAGTAACATATAGTATATTTTTAAAATCAGGAAAAAAAGATAATTAAAAAAATTCAATAATATAAAGAGTATCCCATTAAAAAAAAGTATTCCCTGTCATCTGCACGCTACTGTATTTTTGATAGCATTTTATCAAAATGCAGTCATAACCACAAAACTTTTTCATTAAACTTTTTTCTATATGCAATAATAACAATGATAAGCGGTGGGTAATTTATAGTGAATAACCCGGTACCTTGGACTAGAATTTTTTTTTCTCTAGAATTTGTTTAAAATAAAAACTCACATTTTATATTGATAATTCTGATTTTCTGGTTGGGAAGTCGAAGCTGAAAATGTATCTATGAACTCTTGTTTAATTTTTTCAACATAAGGACTTTCAGGAACTTATATTTATATTTAAAACATAATAATCAAGAGGGCCAATGCATGTACTACACAGCAACCTGCGCTCAAGCATGCTCCACATGCTGATCGCTAAATTTGTTGGTCTAAAAAATGTTGAAAGACTGAAATGCAACAATCTGAGAAATACAGATTGGGCTTCTATCAACTCACTTTGGAAATAAAAAACATTTAAATTTGAGGAATTTGTTTGTTTTTGATTCCGTCTATGATTTCGAATATTCTTACTGAATACCATACGTGCTTCAATTAATCCAGGATTTTTTTCTCAGTCGTGAATATTGAAGAAATAAAACAAGTCAAGGAAATCGATAAGTCAGTTTTAGAAATATTCATGACCTTGAAAACAATCGTAAATTGTTTTTATTTCTCAACCAATTGTTTGGTAACAGCCATTTTATATTTACATAAACATTATTATATATATTCTCAAAATAAATCTTCCTATTTATTCTACGATTATATCGCCTGCTGAGAACAAGAGTACCAAACTCCAAAATCGTCGAAAATGACTTAAGCACGCCAAAATGTTTGTGAATGGCCTTTCTTTATGGTTTCACCTTTGCTTATGCTACCCCACACTCTCACTATTTTGCCATCGAAAGAATCTAATCTAATGTCTCATCTTTCATCTCATGTCATATATTACAGAATACATTGTGTTCTGTGGTCATATATGTCGTTGCGTTCGTTATGCATTTTAACCATCTTATTAAATGATGGAAAATGGGTTGTCCAAAGTCGAATGTTTGCTTGTATTTCAGTAAACAAGATGATAACGCGTTACAGGAAAGCACCCGGAAAAATTATTGTTTTTGGAAAGTGTTGCTAAATCTGATTTTTTTATTATTTGAAAAATCAATATATGGATTATTTTTAAAGATATGTTCATATTGAAAACTCTGTAAGTAATGCTTTCATTTCTCCTTAAGGGTTTCCAAATATAGTTTTGGAATATACATTTATTCGCTGTATTGAACTGTCAAGAAGTCATGAGGATAGGTGCTTGTGATGGATTTATGCAACACCAATTAACAATCAGCAACCATCAGATAAGTTGAACAAATCATTTTACAATGACCGCGTAACAAGAACAAAGTTGGCCAACTTTACTTCTTTACAATTGAACCAAACCTTTTTGAATGCCCAACTAGCATGCAGATGGCCGTGAATTATTTTATTATGGCTTGCAAAAAGTTCGTTTACCTGTTACTAGTACTGATATGATACTTTTCATCCGATACCGAGTAGGTATCGATACTTTTTTTTTCGATACCTCACCTAGTAAAAGTATCCATACCTACGAGGAATCGTTTTGTCACAAAACGTTTGTTAACTATTTTTCGATAAAGTACACTACTTGCTTTTTGGAAATGAATCCTCCAGTGAGAGCAGCAGCGACCAAAGTCATGTGTTATTTTGTTTTATTGACTGCCAGCAACATAGAGCAAATGAGAGTTTAGACTATGTTGTGATGTGTCAAATATAAAAATGGGTTCGAAATATATGCAACAATGACCAATCTCTTGAAAAAAATTAACGGGATAATCCATGAACTTTAATCTAACAGTAATTCAAAGAGTAAGATAAAAAAAGTATGGAGACGAAAGGAACAAATAATTATATTAAACGATACATTTGCAATGGTGAAGTAACACGCGATTCAAAATTCAAACGCGATTATCTCAAAACTGCTATTTCTAAGTTTGGTCCATATTCTTCTCATCAGGCGATATGGAAATCAGTTCTTCCGTCAGAGTCGTGGGAAATAGACGAAAATGTCATTTTTTAAACCAGAATCGACTATTGATTTAATTTTAAAGAGATACCACATAGTCTCCAGAACTCATACGAACGTATACAAACTGGAGGTCACATTTTTCAAGGGATTGTGTACAACACAAACTCTCATTTCTATATCAATATCAGCAGACTCAATCTCGTTTGATAGAGCCCAACAAATTTTTGTCGATGAAGTATTCCTCCAAGTTGTTCAAACGAACAAAAAATTGCTGTAAATTACTCTTGAGTTAATTTTTGTTCGACCTGTATGTATATTAGATTTGTTAGTTCGTGTGAATTAAATTCAGTGATAATGTATCTCTCTCTGACACACCTGACTCCTGCCCAAATACTCTTGAAACAATCGAAGAAATAAATACATACATACAGTCTATACTTTTTTATTCACCATCAAAACATTGCATTTTGACAAAAAATTACACGAAAATTAAGGAGAAAAACTTTGATAAGAGAACTGTAGATAATAATTTCAATCATGTTGACTTTTTTTCCTTCAGTAATTAACGTTTAAACTTAGTAATGCTAGTAGCAGTAGTTATATTTTGTTAACAGATGCCATGTTGTTAATTTATACAGAGATCAATGAGAACTACTTTTATTAAATGCAATGCGTCTTTCATATTATCACAAGTTGATCATTGTAGTATATGGTATTCCTCCTGATGGCATTGACATATGTGACCTTTGAACTGCCCAATCCTAATAAAATATCAAGTTGTTTCTCGGATGTGTTGGCGCGACCGGATCGAAACATGTCGAAACACAACCAGTCATTTGTTTGAGAATATGAACAGGATATTCATGAAATCAGATGTGGAATCGTCTGCGACTGAAAGATGAACTTTCGTCACTATCTTCCATCGTTCAAGATAACCCCTTGTGGGGTATTCATGTTGACAAGGGAAACATTCTCAATTGAATATTGAAGGAAATAATTTTCTGTGAATTGAAAAATCCACGATAAACACATGTTCTAGAAGCAATCTCACTTTGCAAAGATGGAAAAAAGTTAGAAACATTTCTTTTGGAGTCTTTGAAATTAGTGTTTTTTTGACATTAAATCCTGCCCGGGGTATGATAGAAGTAGTTGTTTTCTGTCAGAGATTCACCAAAAATAACTTAATTTTTATCGTGGATTTTTCAATTCACAGAAAAATATTTCTATTCAATTGAGAATGTATCACTTTTCAACAACCAGTCATATTGTCACGTAAAGGAAACTGACACAACCTCACCTAATTAAGCTAACATAGCTGTCCAAATTGATCACAAGCCAATCGATCTCACAAAGTAACTCTCATGCTGCTCGCGTACAGTTCAGTAGGCGGTACATCTTTTCATTTTGTTTTGGAAACTATTGGTGGCCCTGAGGAAGGCCATTCGTTTGTGTAGTATACTTCTTTTGGTATTTTTCCTTCAGTGCGTTCTTTTATTATTCATTTGCAATGAAACTAATCACTATTAACCTCTAGTAAAATAGGCAATATGCAATCTGCAAAACGACTAGTTCAATTGTTCCACGAGACAATGGGGTCAACAAAACATCACTATTTGATTTCAATGTGCTGCCAATATGACTCAAATTAATATTTATAGTTCTCCATGTTGAGAAAAGATTGATTTTTTGGCAAAATGAAATGATTTAAAGATGACATTGAGTCAGGAAGGTAGGTGTAGAGTTTGCTGAAGAAAAGAAGGAGTTATTTTGTCAAAAGTCAAACACTGGTAATTTTTCCTGAAATCAATGAGAATTACTTTGAATGAATTCAAAGCGACAGTAGTTATAGATTGGCACAAAAAACTAGATCGTTTCAGCATATGATATGATGATATGATAGTGCCCATCCCGAAGAAAATGCACTTTGCTTTTCAGGTGTGTTGGTGCGTCAACATACAAAAAAAGTGACGTCAAATGATCATTCTGTTTCCTTGTATACCGGGCAGTGCTGCTAACATGACTGAAATAAATATATCCAATTTTTTGTAGGATTTATATCAAAGTTGTTTTCTTGTACGGGGTTAGAAAAGGGGTGACTTTTTGATAAAATGAAATGTTCTGAGTGTGAATTTCATGCGAAAAAAATAGAGGGTGTAGCATGAGCTGAGATATATTTAATGTGTTTGTTGTGATCGGAGAATCATCGTATATTTTCTATACTATTATAAAATTGTAATTGTCTGTTTGTTCGAGCATCACGCAACAACTACCATACCGATTTTGATGAAACTTTTCGTGTTTGAAAGCCTATTTATGATTAGTCTTGAAAACTGGTTTGTATTTTATTTCGCTACAATGACGGGAACCGGAGATATTAGCTATTGTAATGTTAATTTTATTAAGAACCATAACGATACAGTGAGGACGTGAAAAGTCCTCCCCCTTCCTCAACTTTCGAATGGAACAAGCTGTCGGGGTCGTGTTAAATTGAGGTAAAAAGATACCACTTTTACCACTTTTTGGCATAAAAATGATTGTGGTCACGTGGTCTAGTGTCAAGAGGGCACCATCAGCTTTTTTTTTAAATGTAGAGGGGGGTCACGTGGCTCCTGGTTTCAAAAGCCTTTCGATTCTCTATCGAACACCGCTTCGTTTGTGAAAATCGGCCAAGCCGTTTCAAACTGACAAGCGTTTGAAATTTGCTTCAAATATTTAACAAATAAATTAGTTTAACTATAAATTGCAGCAGAATTTCAACTCCGTTACTGATTCTGGTCGAAAAGTAGATTTTTTGTGGTAAAAAAGGTTCGCATATTATTTGTACTTTAAAATGTGCTTTTTGTTGATTTTTTTTATACCTTAGTTATTTTGCAGGAGACTCCAAATAGCATTTCATTTCAATCTCAGTCTAATTGTGACGTTAATCATATCGATACTTTCGACAGTTGTCATAGGTTTCAGCATTTCTTCATAAATTTCATATGCCTCGTTCTCGTCCTTAAGAAGAAAAAACCAAAGCAATTTCACTTTACGCTGAAGTTAGGCGTAATTACCATGAAGCAGAAAGAATATTTGATGAGCGCTTCCCAAATAATCCAATATCTCGTACCTACTTAAGGGAATTGGTTAGTAAATTTCTAAGTACTGGTTGCGTAACGAGGGAAAAGGGATCTGGAAAAAAATATATTTCAGAAGAACAGCAAATCGACGTTCTGGCAGCTGTTGTTAATAATCCGCAACAAACAACGAAAACGGTAGCCACGGCTTGTGACGTATCTACGACCACTGTGAGAAAATATCTTAAAAAACACAAATTTCACCCATATAAATTAAAAATTTTGCATCAATTAACAGAAGACGACCCGGATAGAAGACTGCAGTTCTGTGAGATCATGTCTGACCGTATAACTCAAAATCCCGGTTACATTAACTCTATTTGTTTTAGTGATGGAAGAACGTTTTATCTGAATGGAACAGTAAATAGACAGAATGTGCGTTATTGGTCGGACGTAAATCCGCACGTTTTTCGAGAGGATCATACTCAAACTCCAGAGAAGATTAACGTATGGGCTGGTATTTTGGGTGACCATATCATAGGCCCAATATTTATGGCAGAAAATTCAACTGGGCATCTGTATTCAAATATGCTTCAAAATCAGATCCATCACAATATTCAAGAAGTAGTTGGGGCAAACCCAAATGGATTTACCATGGCTGGTACCTTTCAACAAGATGGTGCACCCCCTCCCTACTACAGACCTGTCCGAGAATGGCTTAACGAGAATTTTCCGGGACGGTGGATAGGCCGACGTGGCCCCATTGAATGGCCAGCTAGGTCACCTGATATGACACCTATGGACTTTTTTCTGTGGGGGTACATAAAATCTAAGGTGTACGTCACGCAGCCACAGTCACTCCAGGAACTTATGGACCGAATAACAGATGTGTGTTACAGTATTACCCCGGAAACATTTAATAACGTTCGGAATGAATTTCACAACCGACTTTTTTTCTGTCAAGACGTGAACGGTGAACATTTCGAGCACTTGTTGAAATAGTTGCAATTGTTACTTAAAATTCTGTTGCAATTAAAAGTTATTTAGGTTTTTAATTTATTTGTAAAATATTTGAAGCAAATTTCAAACGCTTGTCAGTTTGAAACGGCTTGGCCGATTTTCACAAAAAAAGCGGTCTTGGATAGAGAATCGAAAGGCCTTCAAAACCAAAACCACGTGATCCCCCTTTACTTAAAAAAAAAGTTGATGGTGCCCTTTTGACAATAGACCACGTGACCACAATCATTTTTATGCCAAAAAGTGGTTAAAGTGGTACCTTTTCACCTGAATTTCACCAGACCTCGACAGCTTGTTCCGTTCAAAAGTTTATGGGGGGGGAGGACTTTTTACGTCCTCCCTATATTATATATATATATATATATATATATATATATATATATATATATATATATATATATATATATATATATATATATATATATATATATATATATATATATATATATATATATATATATATATATATATATATATATATATATATATATATATATATAAATATATATATATATAAATATATATATATATATATATATAATATAAATATATATATATATATATATATATATATATATAAATATATATATATATATATAAATATATATATAATATATATACATATCCATTATTTCTGGTGATAATCCATTATTTAAAAATTGGTTTAAAATATAAAATCTTATTTTTAAAATTCGACAAAATTTTGGGTAGCAGCGCCCGCCTGATTTTAGGTGACCCACTCAGAAAAAAACTTTGGCTATTGCCGACTGCAATAAACATTTAACTCGACATTTGAATAATGTAGAATTTTGAACTGATTGTGTGATACATTGCAGGCTACTAACCTTGTTATATCCAAACTAGTGATGAAGTGAAGACTGTATACTCTGCTTTGAGGCACTTATCATAATTATCACAGTCACTTGTAAGAAACAAACGACACAAACAGTATGGAAAAGGGAAACATTCGCAATTGAATATTGTTTTGAAAAAGAATATCACGACCATTGTAGTGATTCAGACATTGAGAACACGTGAACTAAACACCGTTGCCAAGCAAGCAAAGCTGTCTACGAATGAATGTTTGTTAGATTCTACTAGTAATTTCTGATTGGCTGGTGAATGGAAGATCCTCATTAGCAACCAATCAGAAAACAGCACGCGATATGCAGGATAATTAATTTGAACATTATTGTCTTTGTTTTTTGCTGGCTTTCACAACTGAAAACTGCTGTTCCGTGCGTATTTTGAAGAGTAGAAGACAAGATGAATCACTCGTCGCATTTATGAATGATGTTGTGAATTTCAATTCTGGTTGGATTCTGGAGTCGCCAATCACTGTGTGGGCGTTCTCGTACCAGACATATTAATATAATATAATTTATTTATTGATAGAATGCCATATTTTTTAAAAGACAGCCAATAATGTTCTGATTAATTTTCGTGCACATTGCGTACTGTTCTCTGATCAGTTGTTTATTGAGATCTTTCATTCACCAGCCAATCAGAAAATTCTAGTGGAGTATAACAAACTTTCGTTCGTAGACAGCTTTGTAAACCGTGCATGCGAGAATCTTGCTTGGCAAGTGTTCAGTTCACGTGTTCTGAATCACTACAATGGTCGCGAAATTATATTTGAAATAATATTCAATTGCGAAAGTTTTTCCCTTTCCAATACTGTTTGTTTCGTTTGTTTCTTACAAGTGACGTGACTGTGATAATTATGATGAGTACCTCAAAGCGGAGTATGAAGTCAACTAGTTCTCCATCACCAGTTTGGATATAACAAGGTTAGTTGTTTTCTTCACTTTGAAATTGAAAATATATCTCAGGCAGCCTGCAGTTCAACATTCTACATTATTCAAATGTCGATTTGAATATTTATTGCATTCGGTAATTGCCAAAGTTTTCTTCTGAACAGGTCACCTGAAATTAGGCAGGCCGTGCTACCCAAAATTTTGTCGAATTTTACGAAGAACAAAACATGTTTTCAATTTTTTTTCAGATTTTTGACAACTGTGATTCGTCATGGAATGGCATTATACACTCGTCATTTACGGGTGTGCAAGAGGTTAGATTACATACACCCTCTATATATGATTAAGTTTGGCAAATAATCTTATTCTTGTTTTTTTTTCTATTTTGACATATACATGTGTTTATTGAGTTATAATATCCTCAATCTAAAATACATACAGGCTTCTCTTTGTTTGTTTACATAAAGGGAGGTTTTCCAATTTATTCATAACTCGATTTTGAAATCATGTTGGTGGATATTGGCACTTATTTCTGAGATGTAACAACTCTCTATTATGAAAATATACTCATATATTGAAATCAATCAATGAAAAAGTGTGCGGATATTGATCAGTTCCTCTCGTCTAGATATATGACCCAATTCAGTAGATATAATCAAATATATATTACAGGAATGGCATGTAGTGCGTAGAGGGAGGAACAGATAATAAAAGAAAACGGGTTAAATCGATTGGGTAATATATGGAGGAGCCTTGGGAGAATGCGTGGGTAAGGAGTTTCATGGGAAATAGCGGAATGCGAAATGGAAATATATATTCATCAGGAGAAGGCAGGAGTGGACTGGCCCTTTGGGAGATTCGGAAAAAATCCTATAGTTTCTGTCCTCGGTAGGTTGAGTAACATGGTTTTTGAAATGACTGGAGGAAGTGTAGCATTTTCTCAATTGTATATGTTGTTTAAAATTTCGTGAACTGTTCATTAAACAACAAGACTGTCCACCCAAATTTCCTGACAATAGTTTTCACGTCACCATCCGAAGGTTTATCCGAAAAAGTGAGTAAAATTCTAAAACCATATAACATGAAAGTCAGCCACAAAAGCTTGTAAACCCTTTCTACATTATTTTCCAAATTGGGACCGAAAATCCCCCACAACAGAAAAAACTTAATTTATCAAATTTCGTGAACATTGGCTGAACTTCTCAGTATCTTGAAAACTGTATCAACCACACTCAACAATCACAAAAAATACAAATTACGACTTCAATTACATAGAATCAGAAATCTCTGCCACTAAAAATATTTTTTTCTAAAAATGATCCATTTTTGAAAAAAAACTACAACATAATATTATTGGAATATCTCAATGACACCACAATTATCACACAAATTATATCTCAATACACCATAATCCCATAAACCAATGAAGTAAAACCAGCAAAGAGTACGAATTTTTCAAACTTTTATTTCTAGAAAATTTAACTTTGATTATACACTTTGTGTTTCTCACTTAAATTAAGCTTTGGTCATTTAAAAATATTATTTCAATCATCAATCTTTAGTAAAAGTCTCCAAATATAAAATATATTCTAAAACATAGAAGTCGTCTCGTGCGCACTCTTGTGATGCAGTGTTGCAAATAGTACGCAGTGAGAATATTTCATAGCAGCTAAGACTGCACATGAAAGCGGAGTGAGGTCATCGGCCCTGGCAATTATTATCACATGTGAAGGCCCCAAATCCGGCTCATGCCACCAGGCTTCATATCTATTGTACTGGATTCAATCTTCTTGGGGCAGTTCAATGTGAAATTCAAGCCAAAAAGAGCATCTTATTACTTCTCGGCCTGTGCTTATATTCAATAATTGTGGAGTGGATTTCTTATTTGTTTTATTTCTCTTATCTGTTGCTGTTGTTTATTTGTTGATTTCTCTCAGGTGTTAGTACGCGTGCGCACTCTTTGGGTGTGTACTCTCACGATATATGAGTTTTTATCTATGATTTCAATAATATTCGACTGCATGTCTAATGGCGACATAGCCTCTGAATGAAAGCAAAATTTGGAACACAAATTTGAAGTATAAAAACATTTGTTCAGTACAAGTTCATCGCAAACCCTACGAAACGTGTTGGAAATTAAAAAAAAATTATATCAAACACATCAAAAATCTATTATTAGTCATAAATATGTGAATGAATACTCAAATCAACCGAGTTGTTTTCTAACACCTTGTAACGGAGTTACTATTTTTCCGCTATGTTTAATAACCAAGAGCTCCCTGTTCGTCATAAAAACCAAACCAAAACCAAAATATATTTATTGTTACAAATCGTTTCACAATAAAAACCTTATCTACTATATACAAATTTACAATACAACAGTTCTTCTTGTTTGTCCTCTTCGAGATGGGTAGGGAGAGGAAAGGAACTGTTAGATCACCCACTTGCCCTCTCAAGGGGGCGAAGGGGTGGTCTCTGCTGGTGTTAGCAGTTGTGTCAGTTATACCAGAATGGTCTTTCAACGGTAATGGTTAGTTGAAGACACCTCCTGCATGAGCTTATGTGTCTTTATGCTTTTTGCTTTGTTCTTCAAAAATTCTAGCTTTTATCATCAATAGGGTGTTTTTATTTAATGCCTTTATGACTGGAAAAATTCTTTAATTAAAAAACCAGCTTCTAGTAATTGAACTATGTCCCTATTGTGAGTTCAGTCTGTTGGTACGTAATTACTTTTACTAATCAATCGACTTCGTTATACAAGGTGGTTTTTTCAAATATTACGCCGTGTTTACGATGTTGGTTTATTCTAATGTTCGTGATTCCCGCCGTGAGCGGACTTTTAGGTGTGTGATATCTGTAGAATCTGTCTGATAACTTCAAGATGAAGTCCGAAAGTTTCTCTACTTCGGCCAGTTCACGTAGATCATCCAGCCGAATGTATCTATTACTGTTGGTAACTATGCGAAGTGCTTTATTCTGCAGCCTTTCGAGTCTCGATATCTGTGTTTTCGATGCGCTGCAGAACACTGGGCAGGCGTATGTCATTGCAGGTCTAATTATCTGTTTGTAGATGCGTACTTTATTATTTAGAGATAAGTTAGAGTTGCGTGCAATGAGGGGATACGTTCGCTTGATTGCGGCCGCCCCCCTCTGCAACGCTAACGTTACGTGCTTATGCAAGGTCATACGTCTGTCCAGATCCACCCCCAGGTATCTCGCTGAGGGCTTCTCCGTCAAAATGCTATTTTCAACCCTTAATTTCCCGAGGATCTTCACGTTGGTTCGTTTCCTCGTGAAATTAACGACCTCTGTTTTATTCGAATTAAGCTTTATCTTGTTCTTCGCTATATAGGGTATGATCAGCCGATCCAGATGAATCTGGAGCTGTTTTGCAGCCACTTCGCTATAGAACGAGTGGGCATAGATCGCGGTATCATCCGCGAACATAGCCGTACTCGTTCGAGCGAAGGTCGGGAAATCATGTGTATATAGCGAATACAGGATTGGTGACAGAGAAGACCCTTGCGGGACCCCCGCTCCAACCGCATGCTCTGGCGAACTTGTGCCGTTCACATTAACCCTAAAAGTCCGCCCCGTAAGGTAGGATTCTATGACTTTGACGAGGTAAAAAGGCATGCGTGCCTCTGCTATTTTAGTGATTAATCCCTCTGTCCAGACAGTGTCGAATGCTTTCTGCATGTCCAACAGGACCATAACCGTGTTGTGGTCTCTGTGGAAGGCTTCCTTCACCCCGTGAACAACTCGGGCTACTTGGGATGTCGTTGAATGACCTCCCCTGAACCCGAATTGCTCAGGCGGGATAATTTTCCGCTCTTCCTCAAATTCCACAACACGTTTCAGTATTATCTTCTCCACCACTTTGGCCACCACACTGAGAAGCGAGATGGGCCTGTAGCTTTCTATCTTGTTCTTGTTCTTTCCCGGTTTTAACAAGGGAATTACTTCTGCCTTTTTTAAACAATCTGGGTAGTGTTGCCACTTTAGGATTGCGTTAATTATGTATAGCAACTGAACCAGTGGTTTCCTCGGCAGGTTTTTAAGCAGGATGGCGTCCAACTTATCAATACCTGGCGCTTTATTCCGGGGTAATTTTCTGATCACCCCCAGAACCTCCTCGTAGCTTGCTAGGACTCCTTGGAGCTCTGCGGGTGCCAGAATCACCGCTGGTGTGTTTTTAATGTTATTTGCCACATTCGTGATTCTTGTGTGTTCTATTGAGTTATCCGCTTCTATAACGTGTACATTGCTGAAATATTCCCCGAATAAATCAGCTTTTTCCTGCGGCTCTGCCACCGATCGCCCGGGGCCGCTCACCATGGCTGGTATGGGCTCTCTATGTCTTTGGACCCTTTTGGTCATATCCCATAGTGAGTGGTCCCTGACGTTGAGGTTTTCGAGTTTACGATTCCACACCTCATTTGTATTCGCATTAATGAGCTCAGTTACCTCCACCCCAAGCTGCATAAAGTTATCTTTATGCACCGGGTTTCTGGTAACTTGCCATTTCTTGCGTTCTTGATTTTTTATTCTAATTAGGTTTTTAATGTGCTGCGGAATCGCAAACTTTTCGCCCCTCACAACTATCTTCTTGGTGGTTTTATTCTGGCTATTTTTTCAATTTCGTCCTTCGCAATATTTGTGTTTAAGAACGTTATTCTGTTCAAGATAGCTCTGAATTCCTTCCAGTTACAATTATAATAATCGTATCTAGTTCTTTCTATACGTTTATATTTCTCTTGATTAATATAAAATGTAACTGGAACGTGGTCAGAGGTCATCTCATTCACAGCAGTGAGTTCGCTCATATCCACGATATTTTTCTGAACCACCAAGTCGATGGTTGTCGGCGACATTCCGTTAAAAGGAAAGTGAGTAGGTTCGTTACTCCTCTCTATTATCACCTCATTATTCGTTGAATATTTCAGCAATGTCAATCCGTTTGCATTGTTTTTTGTTGGACTGCCATTCCACTCGTTATGCCTGGCGTTGAAATCACCGGCCAGAATTACCTTGTTGGCAACACTAACCAGACTGTCTAAATCTCTGTCTGTGAATCTGCCCTCTGGGGGGCAGTATATCGAGAAGAGGCATGTTCCGTCATTAAATCTGATTCCCGTATGCTCTATTCTGGAATTTTGTTGCGGAATTTCGGTAAACGGTATTCCATTCCTGATCAAGATGGCTACTCCCCCCGCGGCTCTCTCGCCTCCCGGTCTATCGGCCCTAACGGTGGTGAATCCCCTGAATTTTAGATTATGGTCCTGTCGGAGTTTTGTCTCGGACAGAAGCATTATATCTACTAAATGTTTATGAATGAAGTTGCTGAGAAGCGCAAACTTCCCAGCAACTCCATTCGCATTAAACATACATGCCTTTATTCCTCTATTTAGTTCCGTTATAGAAAAAATATTGGGCTGCCGTGTTGGCTCGTAGGCCTTCCGGCGTATTCAACAATATATTGTACAATTCTTTGAGCATGACCTCTACTTCCCCAAAATCCACTAACTGCCCTAATTTACGCGACAGCTCAAATAAGTTACCTGGGTTACTTTGAGGTATTGGGGTATAAGGAATGGGGGGGGATCCTTCCTTGTGTGGTGTTGCTCTGTACACTTTACGCACCTCGGGTCTCTGCTACAATTGCTTGTTGCATGCCCCCACTGCTGGCACCTATGGCATTGGACTATGCGCTTATCGTATCTCATGATTTCCCATGATACGATTGCGTGCATGATAGTTTTAACTCTACTTTTTAGGAGGCTCAATGTAGTTTTTGAAGTGGTTGCTACGATAAACAGCCTTCTATCCGTATTT
Organism: Gonioctena quinquepunctata; assembly: GCA_018342105.1. Lineage (NCBI taxonomy): Eukaryota > Metazoa > Arthropoda > Insecta > Coleoptera > Chrysomelidae > Gonioctena > Gonioctena quinquepunctata. Next base: position 100,732 of record JAFIRS010003108.1, on the reverse strand, counting down.
TTCATTTTTCTTACGCCTTTAACCTCTATGCCTTGGCTTTCGAGACTTTCCTTTATATCGTCCGTTTCCGGATTGTTCTCTAGGCCCCTCAATAGAAAGGTATGGGTTTTGTCCCCTTTGGTGGTAAATGAGTAAAATTGTTGGTTGCTTTGCTTGAGAATTTCAGAAGCTCTTTTGTGGTCCTTCTCACAGTATGTCATGAAAACTGTTTCTTTTTTGTTATATTTGAGGTCGTAGCCTCTCTCCATTTCTTTTTCAAGTAACTTCATGGTGGCCTCACTGACTGGCAGAATGCCATCGATTACAATATGAGGCATGCTTTTTCGGTCAGCTTCTCTTGGATATTTTTTTCCTGTATTTTTGGCTTTGTTCCTGTTTGCAGGGTTACCCATATCGGTTTCGCCGTCCGTTCCCTTCTGGCTTCCGTTCACATTCGATTGCTCAGCTTCTCTCTTTCTGGCCGCAATTTTCCTTTTCCTGCCATTTTTCCTCTTCTGGGGCGTGTGTTGGCTCTGACTTTGACTTGGTATATCTGATTCGGTGCCTCTGTCTGTTTCCTGCTCGTCTATACTCGTGTTAGCTAATACATCATATTTATTAGCTAACTCTAGGTTGTAACTTGATCTTTTATTCAGTTTGTCCAATTTCCTGGGTATCTCTTTGCCTTTTGGGTTTTTCAGACTTACGTTTGTCTTTTTCGGGGTCTGTGAGCGTTTATTCTCAACCATCATGAACTTCCCGTTTCTCGTTGGCGAGTCAAGGAGCCTGATTTTTGATGTTATTTCCTCTCTTTTAGATCTATGATTTTTTTTTAATTTTTCATAGTAGTGTCTATAGATGATATTCGTGTCTCCTTCTGCAAATGCCGTGTATGGGAGATCGTCCACTCTATTTGTGACGTAGCTGTCACGCTTTTTGAGAACTGCCTTATTTGTCAGTTTCCTGGCTTCATTCTTGATGTCCTCTTCTATTTCGTTGTATTCGTCCTTCGCTTGCTGCAGTGCTTCCTCTCTATCGCTTGCGCTTTTCCACATGCTCCTGTCTGTTTGTTTACCCCTGAGCCTGTCTCTGTCTGTGTGACCACTTGTCTCTTCCGTTTGGGAGTTTTGACTTGAGAAATCAGTGTTTCCCCTTCTCGATGGTCCTGCTTCTATCAGGTCCTTATCTGATATATGGTTTTTAATGATTTTTTTGACCTTTTCCTTTCTCTTTTATTTTGCGAGCTTTCCCTGTTGGATTTTTCAAGCTCTTTCTTTCTCAGGTCTCTTAGTTTCTCCCTCTCTCTTTTTTCTATTTTTTCTTTTTCCTTTTCCGTGTTGAATTTTGTTATGTCAACCTGTATGCTTCGGATTAGTTGCGGAGTTTTCTGCTTTTCTGCCGCTAAGTTAATGTTCTGCCTTTCATTTATGGAATTGTTTTCAACTATTTCCATTTGCTTATCCTCTATGAGTATTGGCTGTTGAACTTTTCATTTGTTTCTATCACTTTTTGTATTCTATCGTGTTCTTTTTCCGTGATGAGATTGATCCCATATTCTTTCACGGTATCCATTATGGTGCCTACGCACATGTATTTTTTCGTGTAGTCTTCCGCATGTAATAGATACTTATGCTTCAATGCTGTCCCCCCACATGCACACTGTTTTGGGGGGGTATCTTCCTTCACCTTTATTTTTGACCTTTTGTAGTAGTCTTCGGTTTTTTCTTCCGCTTCTTCTGGACTCATTCTACGTTTCTTTAGTCCTTTTTCTCCTTTGACCTCTGCATCCGGTTTGTCCTGTTGTGCTACTTTTTCGTTCTTCTTTATATCTTTTCGATCTCTGGTATTGTAGTCTGCTAACACGATCCTACTTGACCTTTTCCACAGCTTAGGGGTGGGGGTTTTGAACTCTCTGTCACTTGAAGCTTTTTGTTGTGAGCTTCTCGGTCTCTTCTCCACGTTAGTGATTTCTTGTGTCGTTCGGTTGACCTGGCTTCCGTCGCTACCAATGGAACTTTTGTCGCTGTTGTTAGTAGTGTCATTTCCCGTGTCCCCCCCTCCCGCAGCTTTTTTGGCTTCAGACGGTCTGGGGGGTATTTTAATGACTTCCTTCATGACATCAGTAATTATTCCGCCATCCTCTAGGTTGGTGACAAATGAGTTGATGCTTCCCTCTGGGTCAGAGTGGAGTGTAGCTAGTACTCCTTTCGGGTATTCTATTCTAAATTGCGCCAATTGATATCTCGGTTTACTCAGCTTTATTGGAGTGTCAACGGGTGTCCCTACGGTTGACTGGTAGTCCGAGTTAGGGGTTGTCGAGCTTGTTGGTTTACTCACGCTAAAGGGTGGTATTACCTCTCGTTTCTCTCTTTGGGGCGTGTAGTTGCCGATATTTTTGAGCTGAAACGCTTGGTCAAATACGTTGTGCTCGTACTTATCTTCGTGATAATTTTCTTTTTGAGATTCCATGTTGTCGACAATTTGGGGTTGGAACTCCTCTTCTGAGGGGTCCGACTCGAACTTGTCCTCTTGATTTCCAACACTTTGTGAGTTATGAGCTCTATCCGTGTCATCAAGGTGAATCTTAGTAGGAAGAGTTGGTTGGAACGCTTGGGCTTTTGGTTCCTGCTCCTCCTTGCCTTCTTGGTTTTGGCCGGTTTTTTCCTGTAGGGCTGGTCCTTGTGGACCTTCATGCCAATTTTCCTTGTCCTGGGACTTTCCCTCGTCAGGAGGGTCATCTTTTGGTTCATTCCCGTCCATTAATATTTCATTCGAAACTCGAATGAAATAATTTTCCGCGGGATTTGGTCAATTTTTGCTGTTTCTCGTGGATTCGAAGTTGCTTCGAATGAAATTTGTAACGAGTTTTGTTCGTCTGACTTGCTCTGGTTGGTCCGACACGCCCAAGTGGGTGTCGCCAAATTCTGAACAAAACCTGGTGCAGTGAATCAGGGGTCCAGTGTTGGTGCCTACTACTGGAGTTTGTAGTAAGGCCCCTACTCACCCTCTCGACTTTATCTGCCCTGATCACACTGCACTTGCACTTTTTCACTTGCACTTGATGTTAATATGCAAGTTAAATGTCTGATTTATTAGGGCCTACTTATATTTTTCGACCCTTTCAACACATAAGATATAAATTTCGGCTCAAAAAATGAGATTTTCAAATATTTGACTGAATTATTTCAAATGAAACTTTTTTCAATATTCTCGATTTGTGGAGCTGTGAATTGAGGTTAGGTTAGCACTTCCTCTCTCTTCGACTCTCAAAACGCGAATCATAAAAACGTGGTTTACACCTAACCCGATAAATAGGCTAAACAACATCTGTAAACCACGCCAGTGCCGCGTTGCGTATATATAAAGAATGGGTGAGAAAACATTTTTCATCGAGCTATCTGTGCTATGAACAAATGCCGCCGAGACGATTCAGTCACCCGATAGAAGCCAGAAACATCAGTCCGTTCGGGACAAAAGCGGCCGCAGCCATCTGACGTCATCTGGCTGACGTCACTTCACGTGGACTGCTACCCAGGATAATTTAACAAGCAGGGTGATTATACTATGAGAATATCATTCATACAGTCCACAAAACGCCGCGCATCTAAAATTCGGTCGAAGGGCATTTGCAAAAGAGGGAAAAACCGACTGTAGTTCCGTTTGGAAATATTTCAGATTATCATTCGCTTACCGAGTCTAGCACCAGCAGATACGCGTTTGACAACTACCATCCGAAGTGTGAGCCAACTACCAAAGAAGCCTACTACCGTCCCGAGCCTTGCCGACCAGCTTGCCGAAGCAGTGATAGCGGAGTTTGGTAAATATTCTCTATCAGGTGAAGGGTATCGAAAATATTTGTAAGTACCACAGGTGCGATTCGCGCATGATTGAACGATAGGCGTGAGAGGCTCATATTCAATTTGATACGCGGTTCATACTCCGAATAGTCAGGGCCTGTTGCTTTGCACCCGTTTTTGAACTTGCATACTAGTTCGTACGACCCTCCTCCTCCCGCATGAGCTTTCTGGTTGCTAAGTTTACCCCGATTTCTCTGTATATAGTGCTTGCCACTTTGTGTATTTGTTGTGATAACTTGAGGCTGCCGTCAGCCGCCCTGCCTGTATTACTTCGATTGATATACCTGTTTATCCTGTTTTCAGAGTATTGTTTTATTTACTTACTTGAGTAGAATTTGAGCACCTAGTGCGCAGTTGGTACCCAGGTTCGAAAACCAGTTAAAGGCAATTAAAGCCTGCCTTGTTGGCCCCGTTACATTGGTATGACTATACTGACCCCTGGAGTGTTTTTCTTCACTGAGACTGCCCGAAGCAAAAGTGGCCTTTTCCTGATTATACTGACCCCTGGAGTGTTATTCTTCACTGAGACTGCCCGAAGCAAAAGTGGCCTTTTCCACTATAAACCAAAAGGTGGCGCCCGAGGTAAAACCAAGAATAGTGAAAGGTGCCGAAGTTTGATGGTAGGAGAAAAGACATATGCCACAGGACATATGCCACTGACAAGCTGGCGGTGTTGCCAATACAATAATAATAACCCAATAACAAGCACTGCGTATTCTTTGGTGGTGCGTACTCTTTGATGGCTTCACCCTAAATAGCATTTCAGAACAAAACTCCGATCTAACATTCTTCCTCTCCCCTCAATAATATTAAGAACAATGTATCATTCGGCCTATTGCCGTACTCAGATGAAAATGTGCGAAATTGATAAAGTTAAATTAAAATAATGTGCTTCACGAAAACTAAAATTTGCCGTGTATGTGCGATACTAGCTGGTACCCGCGACTGCATTCGCGTAAAATTATTATTTTTTCTTTGTGTGGTTCCATCTATCTTGTGCCTGTGACTTTACCCGCTTCCCATTATCTCGTTTCTCGTTTCTCGTTATTCCGTATCCCGTTTTCCGATAGCCGGTTTTCCCGTTATTCCGTTTTCTGTTATCTCGTTATCCAGTTTCCCTCTATCCCGTTTCCTGTTATCTCGTTATCCAGCTATTCTGTGATACCGTTGTCCCATTATACTGTTATCCCATTATCTCGTTTGGGTGTCATAATTGATTTGACATCGGAAGTAAAGCTTTGTGACGATTACCATAAATTTTCTATTCCCTTTTCACCCCCTTAGGGACGGAATTTCCAAATGAGGTTCATCACGATTTATTTATTTTCAAGCAAGAGTCAAAACATCAGTTTTTGAGACACTTATTTGAAAACTAACGGAACCCCCGTACAAATTTCACTCCCATTTCAGTCCTTTAGAGGTTGAATATCTGAAAACACTGATACACATACCTCTTCATTTGTATCAAAGACCCGAAATACCAATATTCATGACCTCAACTTGAAAACTAACGGAACCCCATACAAACGGGGAATTTAAAAAAAAGCATGAAATATTCGAAATAAAGACCTTAGATACCAATTTCCATTAAAAACTAACGGTATTCCTATACAATTTCTCTCAACCCCTTTAGGATTGAATTTCCAAGAACCCTGAGATACCTGCTTTTTATTTGAAAATAAAAGCCTAAATATCAATTTCCATGACTCTAACTTCAAAACTGAAGGTACTTCAACTTTCACCCCCTTCTCACCCCCCATTTCAACCCCTCAGGGTTAGAATATCAAGAAAACCTCTCTTAGTGGTTGTTTACGTCATTATCGGAATATGCTGTCAAAGTTTCAGCTCTTTAGGTCCAGCGGTTTGGTCTGGGCGTTGATCGTATTCGTCAGTGAGGACATGTAATTATATATGTATAGATGTTTGTTGTTGTTCGCCATTGTTTTTACACGCTTTATATTAGCTTCACTTGTATGTTTGTTTGTAACCGACTCCTTTGGGCACGATTTTGACCCACTTTCAAGGGTCAGATTTCATTCAAACTTTGTAGATTCATCCAGGACCGATGATAATACACTAATTTGATAAGATTATTCCATGTTTTAATTTGCAAAAAATATAAAAATAATAGTTAAAAAAAATAAAAAACAAGCTTTTATAAAAAAAAAAACTAAAAAGTAGGAAATAAATAATATTTAAAAAAAACTAAAAAATACGATTTTATAGAAAACCAAACTAAAAAATTGAAAATAAGAAAAAAAAAATTTTATTACAAAAAAACGTGGGGTGCATGGTATTGCCTCGGCTAACAATTACCTGTGATCTGAGACATTTCTTACTTTACTGCCCTAGGTGTGTAATGTACTATATAATTATTGATACCATGCACCCCACGCTTTTTTTTTGAATAACATATTTTTTTCTTATTTTCTATTTTTTAGTTTGGTTCTCTATAAAAGCGTGTTTTTTAGTTTTTTGAAACTATTATTTATTTGGAATCATAATTCAACTCCATTCGATAATAACTTTGGGTAAGTCTGAAAAAAACTGGCAACTTTTTGTTCCAACAATAAAAACATTTTGGTAGCCCAAAAAAATCCCCGAAGAAGACTGTGGTCACAGTCGGAACGTTGGACATATGAATAAATCGTCTTCTGAGCAAAATGTCATTTTTTCCAATACGAATCAAATTTCCAAGAAACAAGAAATTCAATTATATACTACTGGTTCAAGAAAAAAAACATTTTTTCCAATTTCGTGACAAAAATGTGACATATTCCAACCCAATGAGTGAGAGAAGTTGTACTTTCAATCACTAGTGATTAAAAATCTTTTTTTCACAAGTGGTTGAAAGTGTTACCTGGGTTACCAATAAACAACCATCATACACATTGCTCATAGCGCATCAACGGTGTCGAATTATTTGTATCGAGTTGGCTGGTTGTGAATTAAATCACAAGCAACGGTAGCGAAGATTACTATTTTTACTAGGATGGTTGCAATTTTATTGCGACGAGTCAATGACACAATAGTTATTTATGCAACAATTGGAAAATCAGATTTAAAACACGTGAGTAAAGCACAATCACCACCTGGTTGGGGCCCTCGCAGCTTCACTGCTCGGGCGCTCAACATCCAGGTTCATGATTAAATGCTACGCTTCACTCACTTGTCCTAAAATAGCTATTAATATATAAAGTTGTGATGTTACTTGTTTCTTTCTTCTTTCTTCATATCTTTTACACTTTTCAAGTAATATCCAAATTCCAATGGAATCAAATAAAACTACACGGTTAAATTTGTAGAATGGATGTTCAAATTCTTTAGCTCCTTCCAGATTTTTTTTACCATTGTTATTAATTTTGATCTGCAGTTATGCTTTTTTCTCTCTAAGTATGGCGTACTTGGTTTCATTCCTTTGATCTTTGTAGTAGATCCAATGTCTCACTTCTTTCGTATGTTTATATTTTTCGAGAGCCCGATTTCTGATATATTATTTTTTATTATCTTCATGGAATTATCTATATCAAAAATACTATACAGTGAGATTCGGGGAACCAATTCGTGTTAAATGAAATATATAACATTTTTTACCCCGAAAAGTGTTAACTAGGTCTACAAAATTTGGAAACTGGTCGCCTGTATGTTCCTGAGAATGTTTGAACGTCGACTACTCTGACTCTTTCATCTTGACCGGGATGTACTGCAATTATGCGTCCTTTTGACCGATAATTCCTAGATTATTCGAGTCAGCAATGACAACTAAGTCATCAAGTTTTGAATTTTCGGGATCTATGAACCATTTCGATCTTTCAAGCAACTGCTGTTTGTCTATCCTTCAACATTTTCATAAGATCCATTATTAATCCAGATTTGTATTGGATTCCATTTGAATTAACTATCGACTTCATCGAAAATAATATTCCATTTTTCTTGATTGAATTCAAATTTGTCAGATATCACTCTATTTTCAACCGACGAAACCAAAAAGGAGGAGGTTCTCTAGTCGACCCGTATATTTTTTTTCCATCATTTTTTTTATGTATGATTACGCATAACTTTTTACTGAGGCGTCTGATTATGATAATTCTTCCTTCAGTGGATAGGGTGTACTTCGAATGTTGTCCCATTTGAATACAAAATATGAAATCCACCCCTAAGGGTAGCAACATGAAGGATATTGATCACTCACCCTCTGAATTCTGGTCCGTTAACCGATTCTATCAGGCATAACTTTGTATTGGGTTCTTCGATTTGGATGATTCTTTTTTTAATAGATATTTAGATTTCGAATGGAATTATATACCCTTACGGGTGGAAAAATAGGGGATTATTGATTTTTCACTTATGAACATTGGCACACACAGACACGTAGTTGACAATGACAGATCGCTACTGACATTATTTCTGTTCCACATCCGTCAAAACCATTTTATTCTATGAGAGGATGAGATGATATACAAAGTAATGAAATAAATTAACCAGAACAACAAAAATAATTTATATTACAACAAATAGTAAAAGTAGATAATCATATTATTTAACTGGTAATAGTTGAAGTAAGGTGAATAAGTAAGTATTTTGGAAGTAATCAAAAAACAAGTAGGTAGTAATTAGCATATTTCAGCCATGAAGAATTGAAAAATAAAAACTTTTTATCAAAAAATTAAACCGACGAAATACGGAACTGAAAAGTAAAAAATAAAATAAACCTTCTTAGTCTCAGTAACTAAGCTCCTAAACTAATGTAAGTAACTAATTTTGAGTCGGCGCCAAACAAACAATCAACGAACATCATTAAATTACTTCAAAAAAATTATCAGAATGTCACCGCGCAACTCGATGCCATCATTTTACGCCTTACCTAATTCATTAGCTTGTTTGTTTGGCGCCGACTCAAAATTAGTTACTCACATTAGTTCAGGAGCTTAGTTACTGAGACTAAGGAGGTTTATTTTATTTTTTACTTTTCAGTTCCGTATTTCGTCTGTTTAATTTTCTGGTAAAAAGTTTTTATTCAACTCCAACTCTAACATTATTTTTCGCTGCATTTTATTCAGTCATTGAATCTTTATTTTTATTTCTTCTTCTTCGATCCTACTCAATTTCTCATGGGCGCCTATCTCGGCTTGTATTTTCAGTTTCCTTACAGAGCTCCTCATTATAGATTTCTTGCTTTTTCCTCTCTTGGATATATCGGATCCAATGTCCAAGTTGTCTCTTGACATAAGATTTTCATATGTTTTCTTGACATCTCCCGTCATCAATTTTCCTCCGGGTCTGAGAAATTTGGATATAATTCCTTCAGAGGACATTTTCTCTCCTCTAATTCAATTGGGTAGCTCAAAGGACCAATGTTTATTTATTCTTTCTTATCTCTTTAATACTTTTCAAGTAATATACAAATTCCAATGGAATCAAATAAAACTCCTGTCTCCAACTTTCAAAACACTTATTTTTTTAAATTATTTTAATGGAAACATCTATATCAAAAATACTATACAGGAAGATTCGAGAAATAAATTCGTTTCAAATTATAACTCTTATCGGTATACCTCAAATTCATATTCTCCCAGTAGCTATTTACAACGGAATGAATGAATCCTCAATTTTAGTTTTGATGTATTGTTTCCGCAGATGAAAACGTTCCTTTCCCATTCCAATAAATATTCGTGATATTTCACTTTTCAATGAACTTGATTAAGACAAAATCATTTGATGTTCAAAATCGAAGAGATTCCCACATTTGTTGGAGTTCATTTATTTTGGGATGAATAAAAGGGCACTGAGTTGCGTTATTTCAATCGATTTCCTCCACTTACTAAGCTCTCCTTCATTAGAGTTTTTGCTGTGTTTCTTGCGAAGACTCATCTCCCCTTCCGATGAAATATATCTCAAGGAGTGGACAGTACGGTTCCTTAATTTGTTCGGAGAAATTATCTCGTTAAGAACTTCCCGAAAGAGCAACAATAGTTTTGGGCTGTTTTTTCTCGTCAGTTAGTGATCATATTCCAGTCACCAAGCATTTCGAAATGTTTACTTTTTTGTGAAAGCGTTGCGAAATTGACAAATGTTGATATTCATTCGAATTTCGAAATGACAGTCTTCTAGACACTAGTGCCTATAAAAATTCATTTGTACTTTCAGGCACTGAAAGAGTGTCGTTTCAAAATTCCAATGAATATCAAAATTTGTCAATTCCTAAACGTTTGTATGAAATTCGTTGCGACATCGATGTGTTTTAAGCACTTGACGCATTGCCCGCTTTCGCCTCGTTGGAAAATTTCGCGTCCAGTGGTTAAATAGTATATTACATTACTAGTGCGGAAAGTGACATATTTCACACGAGTGGGAAATATTGTGGCACGAGGCGTGAGCCGAGTGCGGCAATCACACGAGTATGAAAAACACTTTTGCGCGAGTAATGTACGCTATTTTTCCTACGACCACCTATTTTATTAATTAATATGTGAATATTAGATCGTGTATATTGACTTGCCTGGCTAATCTTACGTTTTATATGTGACAGTCTATGTTTGAATATTGTTTCTATAAAAAGTGCACATGAATTCAGAATTACTTTTATAGTGAAATGAAGAAATAACGAAAATTAACATTTATTTGAAAAAATCACAATAAGTAAGTACTTATTAGATACAACTGGGAAACAAATTAAATTATTCGGAACCATAAAAATCAAAAGTAAATTGGTAATTGTTACAATTTGTAAATTGTAACGGTGTTTGCGAAAGATTCGTTTCAATATTTTCTCGGATGCTGTTTGTAATTATTGTGCTCATCGAATAAGTTGAGGGTTTTGAATTTATGTTTTCTAATATGGCTGATTCCGAAGTTCTACGCACAGCGCTGACAATTTTAGTGGCGGTGTTCATTGTGTTGGTGTATATACCCCTCAGCGACATCAGATGATTTCCATCCTCCGTGTCTCTTGAGAGTGGTAATATCTCCTCCTGCATCTACTAAGATCGTAGCTGAGGATCTTTGGGAACAATGACTGGTGTAAGTGTCTGGATTCTCAAGTTTGAAAATGTTGCTACTAAGGTGGGTACAGATCCCATTTTGTTGATACCCACCACTTGCTTGGTGCATTTTGGTGTTGGTAGTTAAGAAAAAACCTCTTTCCGTGGATTGCTGGTCTTAATTTAGCATATTCTCCTTTTTTTTCATAAAATTCATCCGTAATATTGAATTTTCTATCTATTTTATTTTTTGTATTTTTAATTTTAACTATTGCTGCTGAACCTAGATCTTCAATGTCTTCTACAGTAATTTTTATTAACTCTTGCTTGCGACATGCTCCTGATATACCGAAAATTAAAGCAACCTGTAAGTTAACATAATTCTATTAGTAAATTAATGAATATCACATTGCTTTAAACTCACCTTAATAAGTAGAAATTGATCATCAGGAGCTGTTGTAATAATCTGATTTATCTGCTGGGTTGTTGAGATCATTGATTTTTTTGGTTATAACCGTCATCTCTTCTTTTTTAAAGAGCTTTCACTTTAAGATATTTTGAGATATCTACGTTATGATTAATGTATAAAGTAGTGCGCAGCATTGAGTACAGAGACCACAGTGTATTTGGTCGTACTTTCTTAGATAATTCATCTATGTATGCTTGGATCACATTTTCAGAGAAAGAACTTTTGATTTCTTTTATTCTTCTCCAGTTGAGAAATTCATTATAAGCTCGTTCATATCTATCTCTAGACTTTTTTGGTAGAATTTGTAAAGAGGTTATTTTTGCTGCCTCTATGATTTCTGGTGGAGTGCAATCCAATTCATTTTCAGACTCCATAATTATTTACGAAGGTATTAAATATGCGTGGGATAGGTAATAAACTAAACTAAAACTTTTGTACAACTCTGAGATCTAACAAGGTTTCACTTTCGATCATGTACCTTCTATCACGAAATATCTATTTTTTGTGGTATTGTGTCGTGGAATTGTTTCAAAGCCTACTAAGCTTTCTAAATTTTCAAATAATGTACCCGCGTCTGGTTCTCTGGTTGCCTATCTTAGTTACAGGTAGTTCGTATTAAACCAAACTACTGAAATAATTATAAATTAACAGCTCAAGCTTTCGTTGCAATCCTTTAATTATATGAACTTTAGAAATAGCTGAATTTTGTTTTAATAAAATGAAAATACAAGAAATATCATAATTCTATTAATGTAAATCGACTTACGACATGTACATATCTCTGATAACGTTAATTCAAATCTGAATTAGCTCAGATGGAAGGTATACGGTAGATGCCCGCAAGGTTGAGGGTTCGATTCTCGGCGTCAACATGTTTTTTTCTTCTACTCTTTATTTTCTACAAATAATTAGTTTTTAGTCCACTTTTTATGTGAATAATATCAATAAAGAAGAGCAATTAATAATAACATCTGTAAATCTAACAGGATTCACGGGTTTGACGGCTTATTGACAGCCGTGCGGAAAGTTACTTTCCGCACTAGTGCGAAAGTACTTTCCGCACGCGCTAGAATAAAGGTCACTTTCCATGGGAGTAGAGAGTGCGATATGTGTTACTTTCCTATGTGGTCGTAGGAAAATAGTCTTTTCGCAACTTGTTACATAAATAGCTATTTTCTACGAGTGTGTGGAAAACTATTCTTTTCCGTACTAGTTCGGGAAAGTAATTTACGTGAAGGGTCCGGAAAATACTGTTTTTTGACAAGAGCAAGTGCAAAAACAGTTTTCGGGTGTGTTGCGTATACTATTTTTTCGGAGACCGTAGGGAATAAAAAATCAATGAAGTACGTCTTCTTATTATATTTATTCAAAGAACAAAATTGGGAACATTGTAATTCTTGTTTGTTTATTGAAATTCAAACAATTGCTAATATCGAAGGGATTTAAGTTGTTTGAAATGCTTGGTATATTTAAATGCCTGTTTTTGAAATCGGAACATGAAGGTAAGGTATCCAATTCATGCTGATTGTTTTCATGTAATGATTTTTGAATGGTCCTGGATATTTTCAATTTCGTTTTTAAGTGAATTATCTTGCACCATCATCGCCAAAGTTCGAAGAAGGCATTGACCTTTGTGACTTTCAGGATTGGATATCCTTGAAAATCCTATAGTCCTCAGTTCTACATTCCCAAAACTGTGGACACCAACAGGCTGAATCGAACATTTTCCTTTTTTGTAATTTATCAGTGATCTGTTGTATGGAGTATGTAAGGCCGTAAAGATTAATAATTTTTTTTTGCGAAATTGCAACGAATGTTTTTTCAATGTGTGTTTTGGAATCCGTTTGGTACCTTTTTTCTATCTACACGTACCGGCTAACCCAATAATTGTTGCTACCTAAAAGTAAAAAATTCGGATAAAAAACCTTTTTTCTGTACCACGTTTATAAAACGGTCTGAAGCAAATAAAATAGTTTCTCCTAGCCCCATACATATTTATTACTTCATACAGATTCCTAGCCCCATACAGAGTGTCCTGAAAATTGTGATTGTGAATTTTTCATAGCAATGAAAATAGTTGTGAGATTTAAAACGAAAAATGTCGGCGCGTGCAATAGATAATTGATGCATGAATTGTTCACTGAAAATTTCATTGCACTGCAAATGATATGAAGTGTTGTGAGTTTTCTCAACGACAGCTACCCCTACACTCCTTACTATTAACTATTAAAAATTCACAATCACATATTTTCAGGACAATCTGTATGGGGTTAGAAATCTGTATGGGGGTATAAATCTGTATCGGGCTTGGAGATATGATCCCTGTTTTTTTTTTGCTATCGTATCGAGGTGGATGTCAAATGAAAGAGGAGAAAATTCTGAATTCATAGATATAAGTAAAGTATAACATTGTGACTTGTTTTTCTAGGGTCCGTTATAATAACCCTCAAACTCCTAAAAATTCACGTTATTCATGACACCAGAATATTATGCATCGAATATGTTCCTTTTTTCAAATCTCGGGCGCCAGATTTTATAGTGGTATTCTCCATGCTCTATTTTGACACTTTGTATTTCTCAAAAGAGTGTAGGCTTTAAGTACAATCTTTGGATACTGGACACCGATTGCTTTCATGTCTCACAGAGGGACAGACAGTCAGAAATGTTTTAACTAATCATAAAACTTGATTTCGTACGTCTTCTGAGCTACTAAATAACTAGGTTGGAATGGAAAAGGTTTTTCACAGTAAACGCAGTGTGTAATTAGTATTAAATTCGCTGGTATATTCAATTTGGAGCTATGGCTTTTTCCACAACAGTTTTTAGATACAAATAGTTTTGCCTAAATATAGATATCGGTCTGGCGACCTTCACATAGGGGTACAATATATAACCCTATTTGTCTATGCTAATAGGGTGGAATTTTCACCAAGCGTATTCCTAAATAGATAGGTTGTTCGTAACTCGGTATTACTTCAACCTTTCTTATAGAAAAATGATTTCTCCTCTAACACGGTTAGATGACCGACTCGGAAAGTGATTTTTCAAGTTTGTGGCAATTACTTTTGCCTTCTCGAATTAATCCTTTACTAATCCCTTATTGATCCCAAAAAAAATTATTACCACGTTCCACTCGGTTATTCCCTGAGTTTCACGTTCGCAATAATCCCTGCTGTGATACTTCACTCCGATCCTCGAGCTAGGCCCTTTGAGTACTATATTTTTTTTCACAGTTGGTTTTGTTCAGCAATTTCCCTGAACTCAAACAATGTTGAAAACTGGGTGGGTACAGATAAAGCATCACAGTGTTTTCATAAAACAAAATAACTTTTATCCTATCAATGGAGCAATGGAACGCTTAATTATAAAATTACCTTCTCGAATCCTGAAAAAATATAGTAGATTGTGAAACTCGTAAACTCTCGCTCTGCACATATTTTTCAGGACATTTACAATTCGTTTTATATCTCGCGGCCGTTGTTTAAATTTGGTTAGGCCCTGAATTCGAACATTGGGGTAAAAACAATTGTTATTATGTTATACTCTTGTACGTCAATGCACTTTATTGCAGCAGACCAAGATGCGTCATAGGTGGTTCGATTCCAGTTTTTCAAAAAGATTTCGAAAGTAGAAGTATAGTACTACAAAACGTGTATTCCTATTTTGCGTTAAAATGCTGAGAAATAGGTGAAAAATACTTGTGACAAGACCGAAAATGGACGAGTGCGTGAAAGCGGCCGAATAAGAGCTGCAGTCACGGAGAAGCTTATGTATAGTACAAGCGCACTGCGCACTGAGCCACTTTCATGCCCTCGTCAGTTTTCGGTCAAGTTTTTCTCATCTATTTCACAGCTTTCCAACGCAAAATAAGAATTGTTGTTTTGTAGTACTATACATCAACTCTCAAAATCTTTTAGACAAATTGAAATCGGACCACCTATGACGCATCCAGGTCTGCTGCAATGAAGTGTATTGAAAAAATCAAATTGCAATTATGCCAAAACTAATAATACAACAGTGCGTGGGTTTTCTACACATAAAGAACATATAAGTCACTACTATGTCGTGGAGAGCCTGCTTTTCAACTTGAGAAATGGCGGTGTTATGAATTAAAATAAATATTAGTTTAAAAAAACTAAAAAACACGCTTTTATAGAAAACCAGACAAAAAAATAGAAAATAATAAAAAACAAAATTTCATTTAAAAAAAATCGTGGGGACCATGCACCCTCGGCCAACAATTAACTGTGATCTGAGACATTTCTTACTTTACTGGCCTAGGTGTGTAATGTACTATATAATTATTGATATGACGTCATTCCTCACGACTGCGGGCAAATGAACACAAGGTACAAGTTATTCTGTCATTTGGTTACAGAGGGTGGAAGTATCATGTGGGTTATCAGGTGAAGTTGTAGTGAAATATCTATATTCGAAATGGAAAATTAAAAGTCATTTTATGAATATTGCATTGAAACCGATGTGCAAGAGCATCACAGATAGCATACCGGACAAAATATTTATAATGTTGCCAGAAGACCGCAGTCGTCTCTCAAAATAGCTGAGAGCTTATAGGAGAAAAAAGAGTCATATCGCTAAGCAGCTGTGGTCTCTATGTGTATTTTCCTTGTTTCTATGAATGAAAATGATTGAAAAAAATCACAGACAGGCTTTCATTCGAATGCACTGAAGAGGAAAAACATATTTTCAGATGTGTAACCTAGGTTATGCTGTGAGTAAGATATTCAGAAGCTTGTCGCACAGAAATACCTTTTTTTGGTATTCAAACTGAAAACATTGCGCGACAATCTTTTAAATCTGTTATTCACAGAATAACCTACGACACGCATCTAAAGAAATAGTTTTTCCTTTATAGCACATTTGAATAGAAGCTTGTTTTCAAAAAGTTTTTCAACCATTTTTATTGAATTCTTTTAGTCATGAAATGCGTCATCTTGAATCATCTAATTTTTACCAAAAGTCATATTTTTTTACCCTAAAAACTTCTACATACCATTTATGGATAGAATCGCTCCATATATCACAACAATCTTCCGCCATCTTGAATCTATACATTTTGACAACAAATTCATAATCCTCGACCCCAAAAATCTGCACACAGTAATTTTGAATAGACATTGATCACAAAACTCGTTCGCCATCTTGAATACAGAAAAATCATAATCTCCGACCCTAAAAACCCCCACATACCAATGTTGAATAGAATCGAAACAATAACAGAATTCGTAGGCCATCTTGAAGCCATCATTTTGTTTTTTACTCTAACAAAAATTTCATAATACGTTGTCCTGCCAAAATTCCGTGCCGTTAATCGGACGACTAGTAGTGGGTCAAACCCTTACAAATTTTGAACAGGAAAGACATACGAAAGAAGCAAGTTGAATGGAAGCTTGTTATACAAATAGACTTGAATGAGTATTTATATATCACAAATAAAACATTTACTTTGCTGAAAATGTTGTTGGACCCTGTTTGAAAAAGTACATTCACGCCTGAAGTCTAGATCGAGATTTATATATGAAAATATGGTTTTTTTAATCTTACCAAATTTGGAAGAAATGACCAATATGATAAAATTATTTGTCTTTCTTCTGTGACCTGCTGAATAAACTGTTCTTCTCAATGATCACCCATCAATATGTCGATTTTTGAAAGCGACCAGGTATCACCATTTCATTCTTCACTACTTGAATAATACATACCTACTTATCTGCTTTCACGCCTTGAACTTCTCCAAGTGAAAAACATTCCGCATTTCTTATAAACGTGGCAACCATAAACATATCTACATGTGGTGGATTGTCAAATTGTCCTTTGAAAAACTCTTCGATAGTTATTTTTTATTATCAATTCGCCCACGAACTAGTTCTTTCGAAATACAATCCCTCCACTATCAATGACTGCATGTGTCGAGTCAAGGCGCCAACGTATTCATAAGGTATGACGTCACGGCCAATGCTAGCGCGTCTTCACTCACGTGATAACTATTGAATTTGAGAGCATGTTTAATCCTTCATATGTACGACGTGGAATGGAAAAATATATTTTTTTTGTTGAATATACGTTTTATCGCAGTGTCCCCTTTTGATTTTCAATATAATTTTTTTATTAGAATTTCAAGGCAAGTTCCGTATTATAATATTATCAATGTGATAATGCTAGAATGATTCAATAGAACTAAATGAACTGGAATATCTAACATATCTCACTCAATAAGACGATGATAGCAATCAGAACCTTGTTTCTTACTTCTTAGTTTATTTGATTTATCCCTAGTCGAATGAAAGGTTTTTTTCTTTGATAATGGTTATTTTTTTTCCGTAGTCGGGTTAGAGTTTTTCAATTTTTTTCCTTTACATAACTATGATGGTTTCAACTCTCTGAATTGTTGAACATTAGCCTGTGTGACTATACAGTGCTTCTCAAAAGTCCTCTCCCCCCTCTTATTTTTGGAACGATTATACATAAACAAGTGAAATTTGAAAACTGAATATTAAAGGTTGTAAACTTCCCGACTGGTGATGATAGATGACGGAATCGTCAAAGATGACGTCACAAGGCCATTGTGACCAATAATTTTGAATGGAACCCTACGGCAAGCGACACCTCTTTTAAAAGGTATCGAAAAAACCTACTCAATGATACTAATTTTGTTTGTGTTTATGGCAGTTTTGGCAACTCGCTTTCAGAAAATACAAAGCTATGATGAATTAAATCAGTTAATACTGAAATTCCAAATTCAAGCTCCGCATCTGGATAGTCGTCAAATAAGCTGACGTTTTCGTTAGTCTCCCTAATTCGACGTTTTTGTAATTGTCCAAGTTTTTTTACAATTAAAAATTTGTGTATTGTTGATCAAACGTTCAACTGTTTTAGCAGCTTTTGGTACTTTTAATATTTTTGTACATTTTAATAATTTGTTAAACTGTTGTGAGCCGAACGTTCAAGTGCTTCAAGAAGCGAAATGGTACGTGCTTTAGGTGATAAAGTAGCAGCGATCCTAATTCTTGGTGAAACTGGACAAAATATTCATGCAGCAGAACGCATTCTTAATGAGAGGTTTCCCGATCGCTCCGTTTCGAGGACTTATTAAAGGGAGCTTCTTCGTAAGTTTGAAACAACGGGTAGTATCAATGATGCGTAACGATCTGGCAGACCACAAATTTCTGATGAGAAAAAAATTGATATACTGGCAGAAGTAATAGGTAATCCTACTTCTTCAACAACTCACATTGCATCGACCTGTCAGTCGAAGTACAGTACACAGGGAGTTGAAAAAACAACAAATTTCATCCATACAAATTAAAAATGGTTCATCAACTCTCAGACGACGACCCAGACCGAAGAATAGAATTTTGTGAAAATATGGAAACTAAAATTAACCAACAGCCAGACTCTGTCAAAATAATTTGTTTTAGTGACGAATGTACTTTCTATCTAAATGGAAATGTAAATACACAGAATGTGAGGTATTGGAGTGACGCAAATCCTCACCTGTTTCGTGAAACACATACCCAATTTTCCCAGAAGGTGAATGTTTGGGCAGGTATCCTGGGAATCCACATCGTTGGGCCTCTTTTTTTAAATACTAATTCAACTGGTGAGGTTCATCTGGAGCTGTTGCACAACGCAATAGAACCGTTAATCCTCGAAATTTTGGAAGATAATCCAGATGAATTTGGCAATTTGGAAATAACATTTCAACAGGATGGTGCTCCTCCACACTATTAAGGTGCAGTAAGACGGTATTTGGATGAGGAGTATCGTGGTAGATGGATTGGACGACGAGGTTAAACGGAATGGCCAGCTCGATCACCGGACCTAACACCTTTGGATTTTTTGTGTGAGAGTACCTTGAATCGAAGGTTTACGCCGCCGAACCTGACAATATTGACGTTTTAAAACAACGTATTGTTGCAGAATGTGAGGCTGTTTCCGCAGACACATTTGCAAAAGTACGAGAAGAGTTTAAAAATAGGATATTCCACTGTCAGGAAGTGAATGGAGGTCACTCCAAGCAATTTCCTTAAGTAGATACTGATTCTCAAATCTGTAATTAATATCATACTGAATGGAATTTAAATTTTAATGTTTACTAATGAGCCATTAAAACTGCCATGAACACAAGCAAAATTAGTATCATTGAATAGGTTTTTTCGATACCTTTTGGAAGAGGTATCGCTTGCCGTAGGGTTCCATTTAAAATTATCTGTCACTATGGCCTTGTGACGTCATCTTTGACGATTTCGTCATCTATCATCACTAGTAGGGTTCACAACCTTTAATATTCAGTTTCCAAATTTCACTTGTTTATGTATAATCGTTCCAAAAATAAGAGGGGGAAGAGGACTTTTGAGAAGCACTGTACAAGTCTTGATTTTAAATAATCTCACCCCAAATGATTAACGTAATCTCTATTAGAATTTTGTCACTCAATATAGCACCTCAGAAATCAAAATATGATCCAGCCCAGAATAATGATTGATGATATCATTGAAATCAGTTGTATTTGATGAAAGATGTTAGTATGTATATGTGATCCTATGAAAAAATTTTTTTTTCAGGTATTTTCCAGTTCGGTTTTCCGAAATTCAGGCTGCGTCACTGGCTCAATATGTCCCAAGATTCCTGTAAGTTCATCTGTTGTTATTAACTATTTTCATTTTCTACTTATACGTTATGTGCTCTACAAATTTCACTTCAATACATTAGTATGAGATGGTCTGAGGCCATCATTTTTTCTGAGAACAGCCTATTCGAATTGTGCAAATAAACGGAGTTCAAATTTTCTTTCTATCGAACTGTTGAGTCACACCAATTCTATATCCAATAGCGTTCTGCATACTAGTTATAATATGGGCATGCTGTATCGAATTATGATAATAATAATTATTTCGTTTCCTTCAAAGTCTCCGTACTTCCAGGGTCAATAAATTTTTTTATACAAATCGTTTTCCAAATTTGTCCAAATAAAATATTGAAAATTGTTTTTTTTTTGTTTTATCTGCAGTGTTGTGACAGAAAAGACACTTGTTACACTACTCACCTTGATGTGAGTAGATTTGAAGTCATAGAAGGCGATTTTCCAGAAAAATATAAATTTTATATATATATATATATATATATATATATATATATATTATAATTATTATAATGTATTATTATATTTATTTATTTATATTCAATAACTAGTCATCATAATAAAATATTTGTTATGATAAATTTGTTTAATTGTTTTTTTTATTTATTTACTTAGAAAAATAAATACCTATCGTAACAGTAATGAAACTCCGGCTATGTTGTACTTACCCTTTTTCAACACTCTTCCATCGTATCCCAACTCAGTTGGTAGGCCTATGGAGTATGACGCATCACCGTTCTCGAAATAGGGTTCTGTAATGGTAACTTGTTGCGGTGCTTAACGTCAAAAGTGCTGTTTTGTAATATTCATTTCATTCATTTGTAAATTCATATTTGACACTTTTCTGTTTTCAAAATTTTTATATTCTACTATTTTCCTCAAATTGTTTTTGACATCTCGATGTTGGGTTTCCTTCTGATATGATTTACCATACACGATGTACCAACTTGAATACCATTTCGTCTACTTGAGATCCAAATTTTTTTTTTGAATTTTGATTTTTATATTATTTTTATTGGTTGTGCAAATTGAATGTATTGTTGGTAACATACCTATGACAATAGAGATATTTCAGGGCTGACTTTTTGAGACATATGCGTTTACTAGAACATGGTACAAGATTCCAGAACAGTAAAAAGTATAGAAAAATTGTGAAAAAAACATAGCATGAACCACGATAACATTAATACCTAAGAATAATAATAATGAATTATCAGTTTTATTATTTGAAAAAGATTTCCCAACATAAAATATATAATATAATATATATATATATATATATATATAAAAATTGTTATGATTGGAAATGTTTATCAGAAAATGAAACTGATAATTCATTATCGGCAGGTATTTATTTTATCGTGGTTTTATGCTATGTTTGTTATACAATTTTTCTATGCATTTTACTGTTCTGGAATCTTGTACCATGTTCTAGTCAATGCATATGTCTGAAAAAGTCAACACTGAAGTTTTTCCATTATCATAAGTATGTTGCCAACAATAAATTCAATTTGCACAATTTTTAAAAATAATATAGAAATCAAAATTCATGAAAAAAAAATTCCAGTAGACAAATTGGCATACAAGTTGGAACATGGTATGTATGGTAAATCATATCAGAAGGACACCCAACAGCGACATGTCAAAAACAATTTGAAAGAAATAAAAATTATAAGAATTTTGAAAACGGAAATGTGTCAAATATGAATTCTAACAAATTTTGTTCATATGATATAAGATATAGGATAAAAAATTGTAAATAAAATCCTTGGAATAGTTTAAAACAATAAAAGTGATACAGGAAGTGGGGAAACACTTTGAATTAGTGAAAATAAACAAAAAGTGAGGGTTGCCAAGAGAAAGGATAACAAGCTTAGAAATAATGAAAAATTATGAAAAAACTAAATCACATATGAATTTTAAAGAAAAATTAATCAGATAGTACAAGAAAAAAAGCAATAAAATCAATCATTGAATATTATAAAACACATCCAGAGAGAAATGGGAATATAAATCATCAAGGAAAAACTACTCAACTGATAAATACAACAAAAATCCTGTCCGTGACGTTGCCAGTAACAAAAGAAACCTTTCACAGTGGAGTTGCACTTTACCATATATAAAGCGCACTTCCAAGAGTGAAGAAAACACTCATGAGGAAAAAACAGGTATTTTTAGACAAGACACTTCTTTTGGTTATTTGGATCACTTGTGTCCATTAATTTGAACATTGTTTGTCTTTTTCATAATCATAGACTGAGCATACATAACCTTGAAATGTATATTCACAAATTATTTTATCGCACACAAGCAAGTTTTTTACTACTTCATTCCACTGTTTTGATTAAAATAAGTTAGATTTCGCAGGTTCAGTCATTTCAAGGACTCATTTCAATAAAAGAATAACTATTTGACAATTTTCTGAATTCATGGTTTATCTATTGATCACCTAATCATAAATCTTTGGCACTACTGAATCCTACCGTGAGAATGGAGATACGTCATAATCCATAGGCGTACCGACTGAGCTGGGATAAAGTAGAGGAGTTGAGGTGAAAAAGGGTAAGTAGAACATAGCCGGATATTCATTATTATTATGATAGGTATCTACTCTTCAAAATTAACAAGTGAAAAAGGAAATTAATTAAGCAAATCTATCATAACAAATATTTTGTTATGATGACTAATTATTAAATAATAAAAATGAATAAATAGTAATAACAATCATTATAATCATCAGTACCATCATAATATATATATATATATATATATATATATATATATATATACATTTATAATTTCGGACATAAGGTAACCTCCTAATGAAACAGTACTCCAAAGTATCCATCAAACTAGCCAAACAAAAAAATAGAAGAATCTTCCTCTTACGTGCAAAGATCATGATATTATCCCGCAATTTTTAAAAATCAAATGCTCAAATATACAACTTTGCCATGTAAACCTCAAACAAGAATTCGAGAAGACATTAACAAAATTCCAATCAAAAACCCTCAAAATTTTAATAGCTGACACTAACAAGATCATAAACACCACCCAAAATACCCTACAAAACATCCAACTCTCAATTCGTGAAATCGTGCCCCCTGACGTGTTCAATTCCTTAAAAAAACCTTTTAAAAAAAACCAAAAAAAAATTGTGAAATCGTGCCCCCTACGTGTTCAACAAGCTTCCTTCAATACGAGAATACAAAACAGAAACTTTTAAAAATCCTTGGGACCAAATTTTGCCATCCCCCACGAAACAAAAGACATACCCACACATGAAATAATCTGCAGCATTGAAGCGAACATCCACCACTAGCAGAAACGCAAAAAAATTATGTAAGAGCCAAATTATGTAACACACTCACCAACTACAAAAACAAACAAAAAACCGCTAAAAAACCGTCAATAGAAATAAAAAATCTAAATAACAAAATAAAACAAACTAAAACCTTAAAAACCAAAAAAACTAAACCATAAAACTAACAAAACTGTCATTCTGTATGACACCGAATATAATGAAAAAATAATGACATTACTAAGTGACACTAAAATTTATCAAACTATTAAAACTGATCCAACTAACGTAATGCAGACCAAAAATAACAAAATAATCGAAGAATGGGTGACAAAAAAATACATAACAAGTGCAGAAGGATGGTCTTTGAAAATCAGAAATGCTCACCCCCCTTCCATATATGGACTACCCAAATTACACAAAGAAAATGTCCCGCTACGACCCATCATATCATGTGTTCAATCCCCAGCTGAAAATCTATCCAAATACCTATCCCAAACCCTAACCAACATCACTGGAAAAAACCCATTCTACATAAAAGATTCCTGGCACTTCCAAATGGTAATCAACAATTTTGACATACCCCCCAATCATATCCTGATATCCTTAGATGTTACATCACTCTACACAAACATACCCACTGCCCTAGCAAAAAATATCATTGAAGAAAAATGGATTGAAATACAACAACACACTACGCTCCCTATCGAAGAATTTCTGAAAGCAGTTGAGTTCACCCTAACATCTACATATTTCAAACAAGGAAACACCTTTTATAAACAAATAGAAGGATGCGCCATGGGCGCTGCCATCTCAAGTGTAATTGCACAACTAGTCATGGAGGATCTCGAAACATCAATTATCCCCACACTAAACCTCACACTACCTTTTTACTACAGATATGTTGATGATTGTATCCTTTGCATTTCAAACGATAACTGTGAATATATCCAAGGAAAATTCAACTCCTACCATCCCAACTACAGTTTACCATTGAAAAAGAGACAAACCATACAATAAATTTCCTTGATCTCACGCTCCACACGAACAATAACATTATAAAAACAGAATGGTTCACAAAAAACTCTTGGTCGGGACGTTACCTCAATTACCAGTCCAACCACCCCCACTCTCAAAAAAAGTCTGTCGTGATCGGCCTAGCTGACAGATCTATCAGCCTATCGGACCCCCTTTACCGACCCACTGCCATTAAGAAAGCAAAATCAGCCTTACTAAAAAACAATTACCCCAAAAAATTAATCGACTCTATATTCAAATCACGTATCAACCTGCTATACAACAAACATCTAACGATAAAAAAACAACCCACCAATCCACACATATAGCCATTCCATACATAAAACACCTTTCAGAGAATATCTCACACCTGCTCGATCCACTAAACCTAAAAATCGCACATAAAAGTTATAAAACCCTCAAGCCTTGTTTCTCCAAATTAAAACCTGAAATCCCCCACAACAAAAAAACACACACCGTCTATAAAATACCTTGCAAAGAGCAAACTGTAACAAAGTCTATATTGGCCAATCCAAACAATATTTAGAAAATAGAATAAAATCACACAAATATACAAACAACGCGGCAACAGCACTCAACAAACACAAAAAAACAACCACCCACGAGTTCGATTATACCAAAACAACCATTCTATGTTCAGAAAAAAAACAAAAAAAGAGAGAAATATTTGAGATGATTCACATAAAAATACTCCCAACTGCGTAAACGATAAAACTGATATCGCCGACTTGAACAGCATCTATTACAATCTAATATGAAAACAGTAACGCCACCTATCCAAGCCGAGCACACAATCCCTCGAAAACAACATAGCTCCCTAACCTAATGAAATATGCAATTCAAAACACTTCCCACAGATGTCCACAACACTATCTCTCCATAAATCATTTCCACCTTACACATGCGCAACTAATTAATATCACCAGATCGTATAGTAAACAACTCAATCACTACCTTGTTATGGATATAAAACAAAAAACCATGACAAACTAAGAAGGTCCAAACGAATCCTATGTTTGAAGGTACGGCATTAACATTTTTAATAACCGTAATTATTATTTATTTTTAATTTGTACAATTTTACTTACTCATTGTTTTTACCTTGTAGAGTTGTAATGTTTGTAATCCTGATGAAGACGAGGATCCTCCCGTCGAAACGTAGAAACGTATGAATTACACGTGTTATACCAAAACAAAGTTGTAATTGATTTATGAAAGTCAGATCCACGAACCTAAAACCCAAGAAAAACAAGCCAAAAATATACATTTATATATATATATATATATATATATATTATATATATATATATATATATATATATATAATATAATTATATATATATATATATATATATATATATATATTATATATATATATTTATATATATATATATATATATATATGTATATATATATAAATATATATATATATATATATACTGCTATAGGTGGGCCAACCTAATTATATTGAATCGTTCTTGTGCAAAATATAAGGAAGAAGAAATGGGTTACAGAATGGACTGTAGCAATATGCGTGAGTCATCAGCTACCAATATGGCAGCAAGAATATAATATGATAATTGTAGATTGTAGGGTAGTCGATATGGCCCCTCAGCCTCTCCGTTCCTCGACGTGTACATTACCCTTCATCTATTCAAGACCCGATATTTCGAGAATCCTTGCGAAGCGTATCAGTTTCCTGTCTGAGGGCGTTAGTGAAACCCCTCCAGGGAACTTTAAAACAGCGCTTGGAAATCGCAAAGCAGGTAGTCTGCAGTTTCAGCAAAGTTCCTACAATAGCGGCACAGTTCACTGTCTGATCTATTAATTTTTTGTGAGGTGACACCTCAGAGGACAATGTCCAGTGAGCAGCCCCGTGTTCATTTCAATAAGCTGTTAGCCTTTTTTGGTGATGGGCCCAGAAGTATCTTTCCTTGTCAGCTTCCTAGCGCCAAAACTCTTCGTTGATATGGGTTCTGGAAATACCACAGGAGGGTTCTGTGCCGGAAAATTGGGTGTTCGCGCCTTCCTTGGCAAAGCTGTCCTCTTCTTCATTACCTTCGATTCCCTTATGAGCTGGCACCCACAACAGAGTAACCTGATTGTTCGTAGCCAGTTGTCTTAGGGAGAGTTCGCAGTCCCAAGTCAAGTGTGTGACTTCGGAGCTTCAAGTGCTGCTTGGCTGTCTGATAGGATATAGATCTTAGCCCCCCTGAAGCCTCTTTCAAGGCATTCTTGGGCACAAATACCTATGGCAAGTTTCTTCTTGAGAAATTGTTGGGGCTTTGCCTAAGGATTCTGAGAGCCTTAAACTAGGTCCCGTTATTTCCACTACAGCCCTCTCGTCCATTTTGGAACCACAGTATACCATACTGATGGATTCTTTTCTAGTTGAGGTCTGTTCATTGTGAATACATGGTGGTTGTTCATAACCACTCCATGATCCACTTCAAAGTCATACCTAGCCGGCATAATATCTGATGGCTTGTAACTGGATTCTAGGGGAATATTTTCCAGGATCTTCAGATGTCCAATCAGATTCTCAGCATCCAAGTCTGATGCCTGGTGTAGCCTGTAGGCACTTTTTGTCTCATCTATCATTACAAAAAAGTGCAGTGGCGGAAGATTCAGCATTACCTCTAGTGCTGCAGTGGGGGACATGAATATTGCTCCTGTGATTCCTAGACAGGCTAGTCGCTGCACTTTCTGCAGTTTTATTTGTGCCGAGTGCTATCTGGTTTTTGGCTACCATACCAATGAGGCATAGGTGACCATGAGTTTGATAATCGTTTGATATAACCAGTATATCATATTCAGTTTCAAATCCCGTATGATAGTTGAAAAAATGATACAAAAATCGAATGCAAATGTTGTCAGAGTTATTCGTGTCGGAAAATCAGGAGGAGGTATGCCAAGACCAGATGGCGTTTACCCATTGAATTTTTCAGCGGCATACGCTATTATAGGTGTCTTCAGCAGCACATGTGGTAGACTGTCTAGTTAAAGCTAAGCTGAAGTGCGACCATTCTGGGTCATGAACGAAAACTCTCAAATAAATGGTACCGAGAGTGAAGAGGAGCCGCCGGTCCGGCAATCTGCTTTTCCATATGGTGTAGGCCTCTCGAGGGTAGTGTTTTTGCTGGACGAGGTAGGGAGACCTCGTTACTCGCACTGCGGTAAGCATATCTCAAGCTGGGTATTCAATCCTTCGCTGCGTCAGCGTAGACGTACTGACTGTACGTTGACTGTGGCTAAGAGGATCATCCTAGTTCCGGAATATCGGACTGT
Organism: Gonioctena quinquepunctata; assembly: GCA_018342105.1. Classification (NCBI taxonomy): domain Eukaryota; kingdom Metazoa; phylum Arthropoda; class Insecta; order Coleoptera; family Chrysomelidae; genus Gonioctena; species Gonioctena quinquepunctata. The sequence continues at coordinate 73,158 of JAFIRS010003108.1, read as the reverse complement.
AATGAAAGTCATATGGTGCGATAAATTACTGCGCACCGACCTCGCCGTAGTGATTTTCAATGAGCGACTTATAGATGAAAGGTGATATTTTCTAGCCGTATGTGAGTATGTGAATGGTTTGATGGAAAACTCCGGTTTCTGCCCCAAAATATCTGTATAAGTTGACCCTGGCCGTTACAGCGACACACTCGGGGGACTCAGGCTGGTGGAGACTAGATGGCCCCATACGATCCCGCCCTTGGTAGCTGAGAGGATTTGAGTAATGGAGAGGAGGCGGTAAGTAGAAATCCTGAAAAATTGTTCCATACTCATATTTAAGGAAAAACGTACAATTAGGATTGGTGCCGAACCACAGTGGCCAGTCTCAATACCTGGTGGTCGTTTCTTTTCAATCCAGGCAATGGTGCTACCAGGAACATTTCAGACAGCCTGTATGTCTTCAGATTTTTTCATCTTGTTAGTACCCGCTTTTCGCACTATCATTCATCAAGATCTTCCTTGCTTCAACAGCATAATCTATTTCATGCTCCGGTCCTATTAACTTTCTGTCTGAAGATGATGCTCTTGCAAGTTGATTCGCTTTTTAATTGTATGTCTTTGGCCTTTTACCACCAACAGATATCCTCAATGGTATTCCGAAAACTATTTGGCGTGAACCAAAGTTTCCAAAACACTTCATAGGCAATCATAGCTTTTTCTATCATTCTTGAAAAGAACTGCTATAGGTCGACTAACATTAACTGTCAGTCCCATATCATGACTCATATCATGAACTGGCCCTGTATTCTCTATTTTACTGGGTTGAAATGTTATTACCAAGTTTATGAAGGGCTACACTGGGTCTGAATAATTTATTGAAACTCACTGGCTATTTTTATCGCGCGGCAGATAAGCATCGTTCTCCCAATATATAGATGTTAAAAATTTTCAGAGAGCTGGAATCGTTCAAACTATGAACCCCGCCAATCTGGTTAGGGATACTATGCAAATAATCAAAGCACTTCAAAAAACAAACAAACTGTATCGATAAAAAATATTACTTCGTTACAACAAATACATACTGTATAGTATGACATTCTAATCAATACAATTCGAGTACTTCCATAGTACATATAGTACATATGCATGTCCCAAATGAGTAATACAACCTGATTTATAATTGCGTTACAAGTGACGATAAGTTGTATCAAAACCCCTGTATAAAGGAACTGAGATTTCGAGAATCCAACAATTTCAAAATGACTTTAAGATGAACAACAATTTTTCCATATATAAGAATCTATTTGAACCAGTTACGAAATAAATTCAGCTTTTCCAACCTCACTGTGTATAATATCAAATATTTTAATAATTTAACAATCTTAAAGAGAAAACTATGGTGAATGAACTAGTATCATTCCATATCAATTGTAAGAAAGTTGTACAGTTCAGAAAAAATGCAGTGTACATACTCGGGAACAAAATAGCTGAAATCTGCTAATTGAGAAAAAAAAAACAATAATGAAAAAATTATTATTGGTTGAATGGCACGTGAATTTGGATTTAGAATTAATTCAATTCAATAATAAAACTATAGAATAGTTCTAAGTATAGTTTCGCATTACAACAATAAATCAAACTACTTTGGAATGTATTTCTGAGTGATAGAAGTTTAGTTCTTATTCATAATACAAATAACTGGAGATTCTAAAGAGTAGTCAAGGCTAATTTAATTTAGTATTGGAAAGATTATGAATTGCCTTACTCAATTATGTGATCAAAATTCCATAAATTTCATAAAACATTTTTACTTTGGATAGAGATTTCGTATAAATTCGAAATTTGCCATTCTGTTTAATAATAGTTGGAAAATACTCAATATGTCGAAGTAATACGAACAACGAAAATATAGCTTACATTTTTTCCTGTTTCAGATTCTGGATTACACACACAATATGTTCGTCAATCGAGTTCTAAATTATGATTATTAATTATTTATATCTCCAATATTTTCTTAAGTTATTATTTAGATAAAACATTTTCCGTTCCGCAAATTTCCGAAAAGGTACTCCAATTATACATTTCAACTATTTCTATTTGGTCGTTGGGACTCAATTCTTCTCTGACTATATTGAGTATTGAAAGTTGGTATATCGAACTTGAAATGAACTGTGAAATGAGATAGAAGTTTAATTTTTCAATGCTTTTATAGTCTGCTAGTGATGACGTGAACCGCAATAGATCTTATCATGACTTCCACGTAGAGGGGTGAGGATGGCAGTTTTCATGTATCTATGCGTGTCCATTAGCGAGTATTGATAATGATTTCATATTGTTGATTTATAAGCGGTTAGACTTTTGGGAAGAATAAAGATCCATATTTCATAACTTTTCTCATGTTTTTCAACAGCCGGTCGTAAGGTTGAAAAATAAATTTTGTAGTGAACTTTAAAAAAAATAATGAACCCGTTAATACATTGAAACTGAATGTTTATCACATCTTAGCAGATACGTCAACATAATTTTGATTTTTATAGCGTCAAAAATTTCATATTTATTATATGTATTCTTTACTCAATTTTCTATCCCAAGCAGGATGGAATCATGTTTGTTGACATTCAGTTCATGAAGAACCTTCTTCATCAGTTCTGTTTTTATCCCTTTACAGGTTACTCAATGGATTTTTTCCTCAACAACATCTGATAGTGCGTTATCGACTTTCTGAATTATTCTTCAAAATAACTTTTCATCTTCGAGGTGGCCATTTCTTTCCATATAAATTCGTTATGTCTATATATGTAAATTCTCGGGTCATAACACTGATCTGCATGATAGCTGAATGCGCTATTTTGCGCAAATAGGTTATCTGAATAAACTTGGGCGTATCTACTCGCTCAGTTCAGTTTTGTTATCAAGGAAACCACAAGGATATCCCACAAAGTGGAAAAAAGTGCTTCTTCCGGTAGAAATCCTCTAGTTGATTTTCAGCATGGTTTTGTTGCATCTCATCAGTATAGTGTCTGCACCATGCGCTTGAAGGTCCAGTCGAATTGATGCTGTCTGAGCATTGCCGAAGGTATTTTGAATATCTAGAATGTTTTCCAGAGCCTGTACAAGCCAGGGTCCTACGAACTCTCGATGCAAAGTAAACTGAAAAGTGTACTTCAAAAAAGATGGAAATAAGATGACCAGAAAATATTGTCAGAAAATTATGAACTGTAAACAATCTCACGCAGTCGGAGGCATTTTCTTTAATTTAACAATGAAGATATATTATTGCCTCCGATTGCGTGAGATTGTTTACAATATTAAGTTCAATAGTTAACCCTTAGAACATAATTTTCCGACAATATTTTCTGGTAATCTCATTTCCATCTATTTTGAAGTACACTTTTTACACAGTCGGTTTTTTTCATTTTTTAAATTACTTAATTTTACAAGTTTTGGTTGGGATTATGAGACGGTAATACTCTAAAGTGATTATTTAAATTTCCTTTTTTTTACACTTTTTAGTTAGGATTATAAGACGGTGAATGTTTTGTGGGTGATTGGCTATCATAACTTAGACGAATTTGATCTCTAACGTGTTGCAATCAATTCTGTCGCGATGCCGGAGACCAAGTTTCGCGACGTGCACATTCCGGTCGGGCTTTTTTGTTTTACGAGAAAGATTTGCACACGACCGACGACGTTTTCGAGCTCGTAACATTGCGAGTTATATAATACTCAGGTATACAACAAATAGATACAAACTCTCACCATGTGTACTGAATTATACACTAGCAAAGTACATGAACGATTTCACTAAAAACGAATAAATATACTACAACAACAAAGTAGATGATATTTTCGGTCGTCAATTTACGCAAAAAATATTTACCAGTATGCATGTACTGCATATTTTCTTCATAGCGAACCCCTCTTATAACGAACCATTTCTAGTCATTGAGCCGTTCGTTATAGCCGAGATTGACTCTACTCAATCAAGTTTCTATTGAAATATTCAAGTGATCGTGAATTAAAAATGTAACGAATACGAAATAGTAACTGAAACCGAAATAACCAACTAAAGAGCTAATCAACCAATTGCTGATGTACCAAGCTATACGCTGTCATAACTTTTTCACAATATGGCGTCTGTTTGTCGTCATATTGACTTTTGATTATTACTGTCATGTTCTTATTCACAATATGTCTCTGGTTGTCGCCATATTGAATTTTGTCACAACATGGCGTCTGGTTGTCGCCATTTTTTATTTTGATTATAACTGTCATGTCTTTATTCACAATATGGCGTCTGGTTGTCGCCATATTGAATTTTGATTACTGCCATGTCCTTAGTGACACTTGCAAGATCAAGACAATTCGATTGACGTAATCATCAAAATTGACCCACGCGTTTGGTGTCTACAGCGCTACAAACGAACAAACATACAACATGATAAACACATTACCCTCCTTTGCATCGCGCAGTCGGGTAAAAAATACTTCTCTACGATTTTCACAAAAATTGGTTTACAAAACCCATGACACGTGTTTACCTATACTATAGCTTTTTCAAGTCAATTTGAAAAACAATTTTTGTGAAAATCGTAGTGAAGTTTTTTTAGTTTACTTCAATTATGGATTTTCTTCAAGTATTGGCCGCGTCAATTGAAAAAAATTATCACGATGCGTTTGACAATGGTGAAATTGAGTTCGATACGATATTCATATTCAGAAGTAAAACTCAAAAGTATTTTGGTGAGAAACACACATTTTAGTAGAAATAAGGGAAATATATCCAAAACTAACTGCAGTAACATTATATCTCACGATACTTCAAATATACAGTTATGACATCTGAGGTCCACAAACATTTCGGGATCGTTTTAGTTTCGGAAGACAGTCAAACCAGCAGAGCAGTCGACTAACTAACTTTCGGACCTCCGAAACGGCCCGAATATCCTTGTTAGTTTGACCAAACATAAAACTGAACTTTGCCAACATTCAACTCGGTTAACTTTCTCCGCTCCTCCTTAAACAATAATTTAGAAGAGCCTCTCATTAGGAGCTCCGTGAACTGGGCGCTTCTCTCTACTTTATTACCGAACTTTTAATAAAGTTTCGGTGTCCAAGTTTCAACAAAAGAATATTTAGGCGCAATGGGGAAAATTGTTTCTAGAGGGAAACATGTTTTGGAAAAAGTTGTATGGGTGCGTTGACGTAGTTATGGACGAGTTTGTGATGTACGATATAGCAGAACTCTATGTTGTTCGTTCATTGTTTTTCCAACTCAATTTATTCGAAGGTTATCTGATATGATATACAGAAAAATAATGTATTGAATATTTTTGGTGAATTAGGGTCGGTCCACTGAAAACAAGATGGATTTTGATCTGTTATTTGAATTTGGTACATTTTCTCAGAAAGCATAAAAATTTCACATTTATCTAAATTCCAACAATAATGGATGCATAGATCAATCAACATATTGATGAATGAAATGGCGGTGTTTTGTGACAGTTCCATTATTATTGTTGAGTTGAATAGGCTCAAGAAAATGAATTGATAAAATAAAATAAAATAAAATATATTGATTTGTACTTGCAACAGCAGCCATCTAGGTGATGGATGTACACGTCAGTCATATTTTATCAAATCTAGCTTGACAATATCGTCAATAAAATACAATAATAGAATAATAAGCAATACACAAACAATACATTAAATACAATATATATATATATATATATATATATATATATATATATATATAGTCAATCCAAATATATCAACCTGATGTATCATTGAGGAATTCTTTCACAGAATAATATGATTTTTCTACCAGAATTTTTTTTATTTCTCTTTTATACCTTTTAATGTCCATGTTTTGTATGCATACAGAATGTTCAATAACAAATTGTATTCCAGCTGGGCTTTTCTCAAATTTTGCTAAGCTGTGGTGGGTTATGCTCAGTGCTCCCTAATTTCTTGTTGGGTATTGGTGGGAAAATGTTTTTTTTTCATGTATGCAAGTTCTCTTTCATATAGATTAGTATTTTGTACATTTAAAGACAGGGAAGAGTCAATATTCTGTTTTGAGGGAATATGGATTCACACCTATTCCTGCCAAATTGTTCGTCTGATTTTTTTTGTGTGTTTTGAGAGAAATGAGAAGCGAAGCACACTGCTACTTCTTTCGGTTGGGTTACGTTTACATCTTCAATATTCAGATTAATATTTTTTTGTTATTACTTTCATTTATTTCCTTGTTTACTATGTTCCATACAGTTTTCTGTTTGTTTTCCCTTTTCGTTATGATATCCGCGTAAAAAAACTTTCCTTTCTTGTATTACTAGATTATTGAATTACCTTTTCTGTTTTTATAACGCTTCCAGTTTTCAGGGTTATTTTCATTTTTTGCTTTTGAGTTTTTGCTTTCTTTTTTTTCTGTTATCGATACTTTTCCCGAGCGGTCATTTTTTTTTTTTTTCAGCGGAAAATTTGCTTTGATAACAAAATTAATACTCGATAAATTCATTGAACGCTTGATTTATGTCAGGGCCTACCTCATAAATATTTCCGAAACCAACAAGTGATAGATGTTGCTTTGCCATTTAAAAAAGTATCAGATCGATTCTATTGTTATCATAACAAGTGTTTTCGTTCTCCCCAGAGATTTTTAAGGGTGGTTTCAATGTAGTAATAATAGCCAGATGGTCTCCTATATTTGGTTGGTAGTATAGGATTCATTTCCATCCTTAATTTCATTTGTAAAAATTTAATCGATTTTTGTTTTAGATATTTTGTTCTTAGAAAAAGCAATTCTGAAGGGTTCGTTTGGAGCACATATATTCAAATTCAGGCATGTGAGAAATTCATGTGGCAATTTTTTTTCAGTTGTGTTCGTCAAATCATTTACATCGACATATCGACTGTAAACTGTGAAATACTAACTTTTTGTATGTACAAAATCTCAGCCAAGTTCAATTTTCTTCAAAAACAATTACCTACTTATATCTTATACAAAAACTCAATAAACAAATAGGTACAAAAATATTTCATGACCAGAAAAATACAATTGAGTTATTTCAACAGGATGAAACTAAGGAAGCTAACTCCTACAAGGAATCTTAACTATAGCAGTGATACGCAGAATATATCGATGAAGAGTAATACAAACATATCCATAAAACTCGGCAGGACGAATCGCGCTTCATCACACATTAATGTGCAATGCAAATTCAACGAATCAAATCAACTGGAACTTGTCAAAGCAAATTGAATCCAAAGTTTTTGTGCATTAGCGAGCGATGAATTAAATGAAACTGACCATTATTGAAATTGAAGATGACTCAATAGCTTTACAATACATTCGAATTGAAATAGTAGTAATAAGTCGTGGCGGTAATGATAATGCCATTCTACGCATAAACAGATATCTATAATCATAAATCAAATATTTTTACAGAGGTCTCATTCAACGCTCTTGCAAATCACAAAGAAGCATAATCATAGTTTACTTTGTGGTGATCTCATTATTGATAGACTCAAGACGCAAATTCCTTTGAAACGAAGTGACACTTTGACATGCTCAATTCATGTGAAATTGCGCATTATAACAACTAGCGATGGCAATACAATTGCCACTGTGCCTAACTACATTATATTGAATTAAACGAGTGTTATGATCATCAAGGTAGGTACGAGCCTAGCTTCTCAAGAGGTACTATACCAGCCTTCATACTGTCTCGAAAAAAAAATTGCAAAGCATTTCGCCCAAAATTGTTCATTTGAACTAGAAATTTTGATCAAAGACGAGATACGAGATACACAGAAAGCAATTTTGTACGTATAATTAATGAACGGTGGTCGTCAATTTTTTCAACATTAATATTACGAATCGATAATTTATTCAATGATTTCTGATCATAGACTAATATCTCCAGACAGGGCCGCCGAGAGCTAGTGCGGGCCCCCGGGATAGCTATATGTTTCGGGCCCGCTTAAATATTGACCCTTTAAAATAATCATGGTAAACCTTTTACTTACTCATACCACTCTTGATTTAAAAAAAAAAGATTCTATTGATAAAATAGCTAGGTCAAATAGCCGCTGTCGAGTCATTGTAGACCTTAAAACATTTTTAATTCTAGATAAATGACTGAAATATCTTTCTGCTTCTGCAACAGTAACAGGCAACGTGCAGAACAATATCAGTGCAATTACAATGTCTGGAAACAAAGTGTCTAGACTTAATTTGCATATTTTATTTAGGAAATTTAATGGTGTTCCATATCTTCAAAATTTGCACTATAAATATTTTTAATATGTCTGATTTCATCTATTAATCGGGGGTTAAGAAGATCTTCAAAATATATTCTGTGTAGATTGCCGACTTTTTCTCCAATTTCGTTATCAGTTGCGTTTGGAAAAGTCCGAAGTATATCGAATAAATTAGTAATATTTTTTGCGGCTTCAAATCTGGTCCTTGCTCCGGGCCTCCTTTGTGGCCGGGCCCCGGGAATTTGTCCCGGCTTCCCCGCCCTCTCGTCAGGCCTGTCTCCAGACACTGAAGCAATGAACGAGCCAACATCAAACAATAAACGCAAAACATCAGAAATTTATAATTTTTTTAATACATATGATGAAAAAATCCATTGAATCAACGTTTGATGTTTATTAATATATGTTTTTCATCATTAAAACAATACTTTTTCGTCATAGATCCATCAACAGCAAACATAAGAAAATAGTAAAAGGTCTTCATTGATTCAATAAACACTGAACGTTTATTTTACGAAACCAAACATTATCTTCTAGAATACGCGCCAAATTACTGCTGCATGACCATAGAGCAATCACTCCAAGCATCAATATTACGAAAAGGTCTCATTTGCGCACTTAATTTTGATGCCAATTCTTCATTTGCCGATAACTCAGGTTTTATTTGTTCGACGTTAAAAAGTTGAAAGGGGTGGATCGCGTTTCTGTGGCATTGTGAAATTGTGCCAGATTAAAATAATACACAACTCAAGGCATTTAAGAAAGGTGAGTCTTCCAGTCCTGTAATTTTGCGATACTTCTTTTTACAATTCTTACGATGAGGAAAACTTCACTCATGGTATTCGGATCTGTTTGTTACTTAATTTGTCAACATTTTTCAGGTTGATATAGATTACGAGATTGCTTTTGCAAATGGGGAGTTACATTTGAATAATTGGGAGAAAAGTTTTCCCAACATAGTGGCATTCCTGCAGAAGGACGGGCACATCAAGGATAGAGCTGCAAAAGCACTGTTGGAAAAATCTGTGAAAGATAATTGTGATGAGGGTAAGTTTTCAAAGCTTAAATCTGAGAACCAAAAATTGATAAATAAATTAATTGCTTAGGCCTTCATTTTTAAAAATCCCTTAATTTTACATCATGAATTTTTCGGTTATATGTTTAGGTACATACTCATATCTTTTATAATTAGATTTCTTTAGGTGGGAAATTCGCGTCAGTTTTATGGGCTATCCATGGATATTTAGTGCCATCGACCAAGTTTTGCTAAAGAAATATTACTGGCAAGACAACACACACAAAGTATACAATCAAAGATTCACAGGAATAGTTTTCATTTTGTGCTAAAACCCAGCAAGAACTTGAAGAGCACATAATAAATTTGAAAGCAAAAAAAAACGTCAATTCAGCCCTTCATATTATGCCTTGGTGATGAAATCTCCAATATTTCAAGCATATGTATCTACTTTGACGATATTCGCTATAAATTTTTTCATATCATCAAGGCTATCGATACATGTTTCAAAATCATGAATTTATTCAATTTAGACTTTCCACAGGAAAGCAAAATGTTCTGGAACTTCCTAGAAAAAGCCGTTCCCCCTTGAGAGCCCCAAGGTATGATCTGTGAATCTTTTTTTAAATAAAACCAAATTACGCAATGAGCACGTCTTTATTTTGAAAAAACCCCTTGTGAGATTGTTCGCTGACTTTCTGTGGGTTTTTAACCTTCCACAAAATAATGTGATCCTTTCTTTGTCAGTAAAACAACAAGTTGCTCCCACCCCACTTTATTACAGAAGAGGTCAACTTCAACTGTTGCATTTTTGTCTATCCCTCTATTGATTTTGAAATGACAAAATAATCTATCTAAAAAATGATTAATAGGTATTTCAGTATTATTCGGAACGGAAAGGGCAATATTCATAAATTTTTAAAGAAAATGTTTATGGTGAGTAAATATTTGTATTTTAAATATTGTCTTAGTTCATCAGTCTTCGATTATTTTGTGTCTTTCAATATTTCAAAAACGTTTTTGGTTGACGTTATCAAACAAAGATTCAATAAATTAATTTTTTGATACAATTAGATTTTAACAATAAATGAAAAAATATTGGATATTATAAAAAAATCCAGTTTTTTGCGACTGCCCTGTGAATGTATTAATTATCATTTAGAGGGGCACATCCAATCAGTGGACGTACCAGATAATTTTGAGTCGATGATGGGTTTTTTTAATAGAAAAATTTATTATTCTACTCGTAAAAAATAATAACATTATTTCTGACAGAGACTGTACCACTGCTAAATAACATTATCTTCGACGAAGACTATTACTGCTGAATACCGATAAATTTTGTTCGTAAATCGATAACTGGCAAACATAGATTCATGCTCATTTTTCATTGATTCAACGTAGACAATCATTAACTAATGTCTATCGTTCGCAATATCAATCATCGCCAACCATAGATCCATGCTTACTGGTCATCAATTTGATGTATATTTGTCATAAACTAAGTCTGTCGTTCGTAATATCAATAACTGGCACTCACATATTCATGCTCACTGTCAATTGACTTAATGTACATCAATCGTCAACTAATGTTTACCGTTCATAATATTAATAACCTGTTATCATAGATCCATGCTCACTGTTTATTGATTCAACGTACACCAACCATAAACGAATGTAAATCTATTCGTAATATTAATAACCGGCAAACATAGATCTATGCTCACTGTTTATTGATTCAACGTACAACAACCATAAACTGATGTGAATTCATTCGTAATATTGATAACCGGCAAACATAGATCCATGACCATTATTCATTGATTCAACGTACAGCAGTCATAACCCAATCAACAAGAAAATTTACGTTAGACCGTTCATTGTATTAATTACACTCGTCATCGGCCCAAAATTAATGTTGACGTTCACTGATTTGATGTATTTTTTTATTAAAATAACGTACCTTTTTCATTCTGTGTATTCTATACATATCACAACCATAGTATAATGATAATAGTATGAATTCAGCGAACGTAAATAATTTATCTATAGCTACCCATTTTGTCAGATGATATAATAATAATATTTATGGCATAAAATGAAGTAAAATGTTACAAACAGTATTATAGCGAGGCAACAGCAATAAATGAGGAATTCCTCTAAGTACTCAGTACTTGTTGAGGATTTATGAGTTTATAAAACAAACTTATGACAATGTTTACATTCATCATAACTTGGTCTATCCTAACTAGACTCATAAGTGATCCAAAGAGTTATTCTAAAAGAAATGTATTCCTGATTATGAATAGACTGATCAAAAACATTTCGTAGTAATTCATAAAACCATAAAATAAAAGGCTATACATATGTTAGATTATTACAAACCATTATGTAGAAATTGAGTCCTGCAAGTTAATTGTAGATTTGTATATAGCGGGATCAAGGACAATAAAAGTGGACCAACTTTTAAAAAATTGCCGACGTTTCGACGTTCATTTATCGTATTCTTCAGGGCTTCAAAGTCTGCACAGCATCAGTCCCATACGTACTTCCAATGTAGAAAAAAAACCAGATTTTCGACCATTATGTACAGCAGAAATACATGTATTGGATTGAAAAAAAAAACATTCAGTTATGGGGAGTACGAGGATCAGTATAGGGGATCAAAGAAATCATACATGCTAGAAATATCAAAATCTAAAAATATATTTTTTATCATACCTGCATCAAACTCCTTGTTTTATGAACTAAAAAGCGTGCGAAAACTCAAGATTAAAACACGCCGTGTTTTAAAGATTGCTAGGTAACAAAAACAAGTCCAAGTTTTCATTTATGTGTCAAATAATATCAAAAATATAAAACAATTTGAGACTGTCTCTTCCCGATCCATAGCATCAACCCTCCATATTTTCTATAATACGAACTTCTGGATTTTTCTGGTATCAATTTTGAAATTTCGGATGAGGGTTCTCCCTGATTCGCAACCATTTAAAAATTATCGATCATATGAACCTGTCAAATAAGCTTGTAAACAAGAATTTCTATGTCCATGTCAACAAGACTTCACATCAGATGTCCATTACATACCTGATTAGATGTATTAAAATATAAGGAACATTATCCTTATCTAAAATTCATTTCCAGCATTGTTATTCAAGTTATGATGCAGGTGTCGAGGGCACTCCGCATCGCGTCGTGCCCTCAAACTCGATGCGCATGCTTTAAAGGCTCATTTATACACTTCTATCATAATATACATACTATTTTCAGCAATTCATAGATAGCACGTAAATAAAAAAAAGACCAAAGGAAGTATGAAATCTTGTGAGAAAAACGACAGTTAAAATAAAAAATTCAAATACTTGAGTTGAAAGTGGGAGATGAATTAATGAAGGAAAAAAATATATCTAACTCTTTGGGAAACTATTTTTTCTCAAACCCAACATTAGCTATTCGAACGCATTTCGTGATATTCCCATTGATAAACTTATATCACCTGACCTCAGATTTGGCGGGAATTTTAAAAAAAGTTGTCTGTGGTGCCGAGAAATGGGTCAAATTGACAATATATCAAAAAAATTCATTGAGAAAATGTGTTTGGAATCCAACGAGGACCCCATAAACCAATCAGATTGAAACAGAAATAAAAAATTCAATTTTATTCCCCTACCCTTACTAAGAAACATTATTTTCTTGTTTTATCTGGAAACAGCTTTAATAACCTAAATCACAAAAGTTTGGGTCAGAACTAATTAAATATTTGTGAAATAGACATTTTTCGGGAGATTAATTATGAAAACACGATTTAGTCTTGTCACAGGTGTAGTCATGCGCTGTATATTGATGCACATGAGCTCATTCAATATCCTCAACCCGTGAATAAAATTTAATCCAACTGATATTTGTAATTAAAACTTAGTAATACATTATTTATCCTAATTGAATTTAGTATTGTTTGGGTGGATGTGGAAAAATAAAAAAAACGCAATAAACAATCAATGTACAAATATTCGATATTCTACGTGACCACCTTCGCGCTCCATTCATAGAATTGTTCTGCAAAACATTTAGCGCGAACATTTTTCAACTTATTTCTGTTGATAAGTGCTGCACAATTCCTTATACAAATTTCTTAATGTTCTACATTTCGAAATGGGCGTTGTTTATAAACATTGCTTTTCAGGTAACCAATATCAAATTTAGCAACGATAAATAATGTATTATTGAGTTTCAATGACAAATATTAGTTGGTTTGCATTTTATTTACGGGTTGAAAATATTGAATCAATTAACATTAGTTTCGACCCAAACCCATGTGATTTAGGTTATCAAAGCTGTTTCCAGATAAAACAAGATTGTATTATGTTCCTTAGTTAGGGTAGAGGAATAAAATGGGTTTTTTAATTTTGATTTTTTTTTAATTTCCCGCCAAATCTGAGGTCACGTGATATAAATCGCAACGGATTTTTTTGTTGTCAGACATGCAGAAATGAACCGCTATTAAAGTTTTCCAGAAATTACAATAACAATTATTTTCCCATATGTATATGTATATAAAGGAAACGTTTAGTCACATAGTAAATGTATCTTTTGAACTTGGTGAATACCCCAAAGACTAAAACATTGGAACTGTTACTCCTGTTTTCAAAAGCGAAGATACATCGGCCATTGATAATTATCGACTCATTACTCCACCGCCACTATTGGGCAAACCAATCGTATACAATGAAATTAAATAATGTCATTCCTTTCGGAATATAATATTATTACAAATCTCCAAAATGGATTTCGTCCAAGTAGATCGACTGAGAGTGCTAATTGTGATCGATTTGAGTATGTTTATACATACCCCAATAAAAAAAAGGATCTCTCTCTTTCGATTTATCAAAATTATTCTTTACTCTAAGACACTCTACTATGGAGAAATACCTATATAATCTAGGATTTAGGGTTAGCATACTATCTTGGCTAATGTCATAAAAAAACACAAATTTATGTAAAAGTCAATAATGAGAACACAGATCTCTATGATATTGACCAAGGAGTTCCCCAGAGATCTATATTGGATCCTTGGATGTCATTCATAAACTAAATGGCTTGCATGTATGAGTACAGACTGCAAAAGTAAACCCAGGAAACACTGAGAAATTGGAAGAACTTAACTTAATCGCTAGAATTTACGACCTGGTGTTCGAAAAATGATGTATTTGTTAATTCTAATAGAACTATTTCCATGTAGTTCTACTCCAGGCTGAAAATTCAACTCCCACTGCATATCAATGTCAATGGAAATGTTATTGAAATGTCAAACTTTATAAAGATTTTGGGTATCTACATCAATTCTGATATGAGCTGGACACTGCATATTGATCATGTTTGTAAAAAAAATTAACAGTGGCTACTAGGCACTCCTTCAACTCAAATATGTTCTTAGTTCACTGCAGTTATTGAATGTCTATTATGCAATCGTTTACTCTCATATTTCATATAAAATAATACTATGGGGTTGCGCCACAAATGCAAATAGAATATTCATATCTCAAAAAAGAATCATAAGACTAATCTTTACCTCAAAACTAACTGAAACCTAAAAGGTCCACTTCTCTCAAAATGATATCATGATATTCATCTCAATATACATATATCACAATGTTCTCTGTGTAAGGATTTTTTTTTAAAATATTTTCAAAAAATTTGGGTTATTATCATTTTACAATAAATGGCAATTCACTACAGATTCCAAAACATACATCCAAGTTGTAGGAAAAAAGGACAATATAGATGGGTATAAAGTTTTATAACGATTTACCCAAAAATATTGAAAATAAAAAATAAAAATACGTTCGAAAGATAACTGAAAATATATCTCATTGAAAAAAGGCAATGAAGATATATCTCTTGATACGCAAGGACAATGAGCTTAGTCACTTGAATATGTTTGATGTAATTAGAATGGTCCACTGTTTGATACAAATTGTATTCTTTGACTTTTGCGATACCATTATTGAGATCTTAAGGATGAATTATTCATTTATTTATTATATCATGAAACATGTCTATACTGGTTTTTCAGATCATCTGCCTTAGTTTATAGGATGGCCATTTCACACAAAACAGGTAAGTAGTTAATTATCTTAAAAAAACTCAATAAAAAATATATCTATTGAATGGACAGTTTGTATTTCATGTAAATAAATTGAATTTTTTCTAGCAGAGCACTGTGCCAAAAAGCCATCTTCAGTGTTTGTCTGTCATATACAGAAATACGATAAAACAAACATAACGAATAGGTTGTTCATTTATGAACTTACAAATACATATGTATTTTTGAATTACATGTAACTTTATAAAAATAAAATAACTTTGGTAAAAGCCGACGAAATGTCTTATGAAATTATTTACAAAAAAACGTAAATTCCGAAAAGAAAATGAAAATGACGTTCAACTAACTAAATGATAGACTTCAACACTGAAATGAAACAATACACAAATATTCTTTCGTTCTGATGGTTGCAATGTTCAAAAATGTTAAAAAATAAGGGGAAATCTCTTTTTCATCCATTAAATAGTAATATAATCAATTTTTTTTTATCATTTTTATCTTTATACACCCATACATGCCTTCATCAATCATTTTTATCTTTATACACTCATACATGCTTTCATCAATCAGAAAATAAAATAGTTTCTGGCTGTTTTTTGTCAGGGATGAAAACCTTTTGCAAAAATATCCATCAGAAAACAGATACTCTCCTGGCTAAAGCCTCTACGCAAGTTGGAATATATCCGATAGGCTACCTCCCTATTTATAGGAAGATCTATTTAAAAAATGTACTTCTAATCGTTTGAAAAATTTCTAATCAACAACTCTGGGAATTCGTTGTTAGCGTTGCGAAATAAGCGAGATATTGAACTTATTGGCCACCTGGTATACATGGAAATGTTATCCCTCTTGGCGCTTCCAAAATAAACTTGTTGGGTATCCGACAAACATCTTCATTTGACTAACCAGCTTTCCTCCCTTCTGTCAGTGATATTCAATATTTGATGTATCAGATTTTACCTGATTATTTTTTTCATGTACCTGATCTTTACCATACGGAGTATGAATCTCTATGGTGATCTAAACTGAAGTCTTCGCATTAACATAAAAATTAAAAATGGAGGTCTAGTCGGTGGTGTACACGAAAATTCGGTATTGGTATTTAGTGTAAAATTGTTTTATATTCTTCAAGCAAAGCGCTTTCAGCCAATAACCATCTTCATTGCCATTAAATTGTTGTTACAAAAGTATGAATTTTGGAAGGAAAGATTTGGTTACCTGCCATATATAAGGAATCTGATAAAACGAGGGGTTACAAACATATTGGTCCAGTGTGAATTATCGGGTGTAGTTGTATATTAACAAAGTATGTGGTTTAAATTTTCATCCATTAAACCACATAGTATGTGAATGTAATTCACACACGAACAATATGTTTGTGACTCTTCGTTTCATCAGATTCCTAATATATGATAGGTAACCTAATCTTTACTTCCAAAATTTATACACTTTTGTAACAATTTTTTTATAGATAAGCACTTAAGATGCCTATTGACCGAAAGTGCTTTGCTCGAAGGAAATAAAACAATTTTACATTAAATACAAAATGTTATATATGTTGTTTTCCTCTCTGTATATTACAATTGATAAAAAACTAGTTAGACCAAGTGACTTTTGTGACATATTGTATTGACGTTAATGAATATAAAAATACTCCACATAATTATCAATTATAATAATAATATAATAATGATAATTTATTAACTTCAGGTACAATATATAAACATAGGCAGAAGTAGGGAATGAGTTGATAAACGAGAGAAGTCACATAAACTGTTTCCAGTTTGTGTGTAACTGTGAAAATTACAAACAGGAAGTAAAAATGTATCATGAGTAAATAATAAAATACAAGATTGATATTTAACACTAGGTGTTTGCGAAACATATACAATTTCATACACATACATTAATATAAACAGATATATGAACTTTTGTTCTTCAAGATAAAATTACATTTACGATATAATAAAATGACAAATTTTTGGGAAGGTTGTTATGTCATAGGGGATATTTATATAAAAAATGGAAAAATGTTTCTGTTGGGATGATTAGGAATATAATAAATTATGTATCTCTGTACGAGGCAAGCTAGTGATGTAGTCATTTAATCTTCTTTTGATTTCATTTTGATTTTTTGAAATTTTAATTTGATTTGGTTGAGAATTGAATAGTTTAAGGCTCAGGTAGCTGTAGCTTTTTTGCCCTACAGCTTTATTCATGTAGGGTATATTGAAATTGATGTTTGTGTTTTGATGTGAAACATTTGATATTAGTATGTAAAAAGAAGAGCTGTATTGGATCAAATATATTCGTTTCGAGATAGAGAGCATCTGTCGGATGGTTTTTTTTTAATTATTTTTTTTTTGTCACTATCAGTTTATTCATGGTGGTCTTTCCAGCTGATCCCCATGTCAGTATCCCATAAGTAATATTCGTTTGAATGAGAGCGAAGTATAACGTTTTGAGTGCTTCGTTATCTAGCATATCTCGTAGGACTTTGAAACGATGCATCAGGAATTGCAGCTTTTTTATTACGTATATTATATGGGATTCCCATTTAAGCTTGTCATCTACAATAATGCCGAAATATTTGATCTGTTTTACAGATGTGATTGTGAAATAATTTGACACATTGAGGGAAGTCAAAGATGGCGAGTAACGTGCAGAAACATAAATTCGTAGGTAGTTCGTTTTGCTGAAATTTATTGTGAGTAGTCTATGTGAAAACCAGCTTTTGATGTTTGCAAGATCCATCTCTACTTTATTTTTCAGGGAAATCCAGGTTGTTTCCTCATGAAAAATGGCTGTGTCATCAGCATATGTGAATATTTTTTCTGTTGTTGGAATTGAGAATAAGTCATTGAGGTAGATATTAAACAGAGTTGGGCCCAGAATGATTCCCTGTGGGACACCATATTCTATTTTCTTGTAGTCGCTTTTGTGTTTTCCAATTTTGACGTATTGTTTCCTGTTTAGCAGGTAACTTTGGAACAGTTCCAGTGTGGTTTCTCTTATACCTATATTTCCAAGGGATTTGAGGAGGAGTGGGTGGCTAACCGTGTCGAAAGCTTTTGACAGGTCTATGAAAACGCATAGTGATGCCTTCTTGTTATCCACAGCAGAGTACATTTCAGCCGTTAGATCTAGGATAGCATCTTGTGTAGACACACCTTCTCGGAAACCATATTGTCTACAGGAGAGGATGCTATATTTTTTGAGGTAGGATGATAGTCGGATTTAAAAAAAAAAAACAAAGATTTTGGCAACAGCAGTGATCAAAGAAATTGGTCGATAGTTTATTACTTCATTTTTATCGCCATTTTTGTATATTGGTATCACTTGTATCAGTTTCAGCATGGATGGGAAAATACCGTCGGTGAAAGAATTATTTATTAAATATACTAAAGGTTCAATGATGAATGGGATTGTATTTTTTAAAAGTTCAGCCTTTATTCCATCGACCCCCACCGCTTTTTTGTTTTTCAGGGATAGGATCACATTTTTCATTTCGGTATGATCGGTGGGAAATAAAAACATTGACATGTAATTATTCATATTTTTGCTCGGGCATTCATAATTTGGGTCGGTTTTTATTTCGCCTGCTAATTTTTTGCCTATATTTATGTAGTGGTCATTAAAACTATCCGCAATTCCAGTAATATTTTCCGTGGGTTTTCCTTCTTTATTTATATGTGTTATTTTATTTATTGCCTTTTTTTTTCACAGATTTCTCCCACAGTTTCCCATAATTTTGAGTTATCACCTTTGCTTTTTTCAATGACATACCGGTAAAAAGTTATTTTTGCTCTCTTTATAGTACTGTCTAATTTATTTCTATAGCGTTTGTACTTCATTTTCAAATTTTGGTCATTTGGGTTGCGAAGATATTCTTAAAACATGCTGTCTCTAGTATTTATTGAATTTATTATTCCGTTTGTTATCCATATCTTCCCTTTTTTTTTCTTTGATTTTTTTTCTGTAGGTGCATTCTGGGATTTCATTATCAACAATTTCTATTGAAGATTCCGTTGCAGATTCTACATTTATTGCGCGATATACTGATTCCCAGTCAACCGTCCGAAGATGGCCCTAAGTTTGATATAGTCTACTGCTGTATCATTGTTCACCGACCTTTCAGTTTTCTTTATTTTTTTATTCAATACTATTTGAAGATATGTAGTATAGTGATCTGTGAGTTTTGTTTTGATGATGATAGGTATTAGGAAATCAGTATCAGATTTAGTTCTAATGAACATCCAGAGATATAAATTCAAATTCACTCATGACATTTAGGTATTCAACTGTTGATATATTATTACTTTCCTAAATAAAACATTGGCGACGGGAATAGAGTACAGAACTAACATTCAAACATTTTGTCACACAAAAAGTAAGGAAAATGAGCATATAATGATGTTGAGTCTGACGATGCAATTGAAAATATTTTCAGTCTCAGTAAAATTGAAATTTTTTACGAGAAAGGCAATGTCAAACCTATTTTTGTCAATCTGACAGTGGAAAATATTCCGATAAATTTCGAAGCAGACTCAGGCTTCGCTCATGCAGCCATTTCGGAAAAACTGTATACAAAATATTTCCGAGATGAGAAACTTTTTCGAAATGATCTTCACGTGATTATGTTGGTATCACTTTCAAACCAATTGGATTTATTAATCTGAATATTTTTTACGATAAAATAAAAACTGTATTGAAAACATACGTTATTCAAAACGGAGGCCCTCCTTTAATAGGCCGTAATGGTTTGAAAACATTGAATCTAGGATTTTGTAGGGTAGAAAATTTCCAAAACAATTTTTTTATAGATGCAGAAATTTTTGATGGAAAAATGGGTTATTTCAATAAACTCAATGTATCTTTGGAATTGAAGGTTGATTATGTTCCAAAATTTTTCAAAGCACGTCTGGTACCATTTGCTCTCAAGCCTACAATTGAACAAGAAATTGCACGTTTGGTCAAAAATAATTTTCTTGTTCCAGTAGAGTTCTCAGAATGGGCAACGCCGATTGTTCCTATTTTGAAGAAGAATGGTAGTCTTAGAATATGTGGCGATTTTTAAATCACTCTCAATCCTCAGTTGGAGATACAACAATATCCATTGCCCAGAATAGAATATCTTTTCAGTCAATTACAAAGTGGCAAAAAATTCTCAAAAATTCATTTATCCGAAGCTTATCAACGAATAAATCTTACTGATGAATCCACTAAATTAGTTACCATTCCCACTCATAAAGGGTAGTAGTGGTTTTGAGCCGGTTCTAGGGATCCCCCTCCCCATGACCTTGACCCCCTCCCCATGACCTTGAGAAGGGGGTTGGCTATGTGTGTATGTGTTAACCTTGAAGTAACCTTGAGATGGGGAGGTTGAAGGTCGTGTATCATTGACATTGAAGTGCCCTGGTGATAGTGTGGTGTTTGCATGACCTTGTGTGTAAGGGGGATTCATTTCTCGTTGACCTTGTAACACTAGTCGATGGGAAAGGGATCGCGCATTCATTTCAGTATGCATGAGAGTGTGGTACATGACCTTCGAACTAGCATCAGCGTCACAGCTCACTTTTCATATTCTTCAATCACCCTAACCACTGCGATGATTCATCAATGGGGGGGGGTGTGCACGGCTTTCGAGCCAACATCAACGTCACAGGTCTATTGATTTTTCCGTGTCTTCGATAACTCTGCGATGATTCAAGGCAATTTGCCTGACCTTGGACACTGCGTAATAGGACTATGAATTTTTTGAATATGTGTATTATTAAATCAAATCAAGTGAGAGGGGAGCACATATTGCATGTTGAATGAGAGAATCATTCCATGTTGGTTGAAGTTTGGTAGATTTGGAAAAGGGGGCACAATTTTTTTCCAATATGTCCTTGAATCTTGATGTGTTGCAAGATTAGTTGGAATGTCTTATTCGATGACAGTTAGTGTGGTGGGGGGTTTATTCCTCATGAAATGTGTGCGTGAATTCGTTGTTGATCAGAAGTTGAATTATAGTCAACAAAAGAACTTCATCAGCTAGAAGTCAATTCAGTGAGTGTATTTTTCATCAGTGGAAACGTATCTCCATAAATTCGCTATGTCTCTTGCGAAAATAGATTTGGAAAAAATTAATTCCTCAATTATTGGTGCGGGGAGCCAAAAAAAATATGAATTCTAATTAATCTCCCGAGCCCTCATATTTTCATAGTTGAAAAACAAGCTTTTCAATACGTAGCTAAGAAACAGTTGTCGTTGATCAATGTATCTGTTTTTCTTTACCGAAAAAATATGTCTGAAACCAATGAGTTCCCCCATATAGAATTGTGTTTATGAAACTCATACAAAAAATTTCATCATAATTGCTCCATTCAGAAATATCACATTGAGAGGGCATAGAATAAAATTAGTTATATACAACAATTTTCTCAAAAGCAATCCCCTAGCCCTGAAGATCACATGCATTTTTCAGAGGTGCTTTTTCTAAAACTTGAAATAATATTTATTCGTTAGTTTAAGTTGCGCTTAAAACGGAATAACGATTCTGGCACCTGTTTAGCAATCGCTATGGCATCGCGACGCTTCATTAACTTGCCAGACAAAGTTAATACCGACAAATATGCACCAGACTAATTTTATAATATTTATTAATGTTTTTATTAATATTTCCTAAAGTAACTACTTTTGAAAAGATAACTTCAGAAATATTTTTTTACAATTTCAAAAATTCGGCAAAATATTTTTTACAATTTCAAAAATTCGTCAGACTGATTTGCAATCGGTTAATAACCTTCTTGTTTCAAAATACTCAATAATAGTGTATCGTAAATAAACTTAACTTGGTTCTACTAATTTATTTCACACTTAATCTACAACTTAATTTATATTACTACTCCACTGTATAGCTCGATCGAATGGGCTCGTTCAGACTGTCCTGACTCCACTTGAGGGTCGCCTATTTATCTCCGATACAGCATTCTCGATGTTTCGAATTCTGGCATGTTCCAATTGTTTCCAATATTGACCGTTGTTTTCCGTGGCAGAGCGACTGGATGGTTCTCGAATATCTCCGGGGATGATCTCATCGCTGTCGACGGCAACGCGCGAGGCGACAGGTCCGGCCTAGGTTCGTTACATTGCCCCCTTCTTAAAGACATTTCGTCCCGAAATTTCATCCTTGGAGTGTGACGATATCTGCATGACTCCCCATATCTGCACCGTGGAGTTCGATGGAAGTAACACTCTACGGTCTTCATGATCGGTCGTGGAAGAGGGTTACAGCAAACCAAAATCTTGACGCCGCTGGATCTGAATATCGCCTCCAGCATACTTCTTATACTCTCCAGTCCAACCCATCAATACCACATTTTCCCCGGTCGGTCCACCATAGTATCTCTTAGTTTGGTGAGACTCTTCCAGACATCTTCAGGACGGTTTTCTTGGGAATGCCTCTTGGTAACTAGGTAGTAGATGTTTATCTGGCCTTTCTTCAACTGTAGCACCCCACCAACTTCTGGATTCTGCTCCCGCAGTGTTTGGAGTTGACCAAATTTCTTGGAGAACACTACGGCGATGCCCTGGACATTCGAAGATCTTCTGCCACACAGTGCGCTAGTGCGTAGTCAGCAGGCACCTCGAAAAGGTCTCGTGACTCCTCTCTAGTAACCCCATGTAGAACTTTCTGCCCGTTTGAATACAAGGACATAAACTTCTCGAACGTCATATCATCCTCCGGTGGCTTGATGGTGCGAACTTTGTCATGGTTTCCAGCGTAAGGGGCCAACCTGTTGAAATGGACGACCCTTGGTTTCCTCGGGGTGGCTTATGGATTCGGTACACAAGGTCGTTTATCCTTTTCACGATTTTATACGGGCCTTCCCACGAGTTCCGCAACTTTGGTGATAGTCCACGACGACGTTTGGGGTTGTACAGCCAAACCAGGTCATCAACCTTAAATCCTCCAGCGTCGGCCTTGATGTCATAGGTCTTCTTCATTTTATCGCTGGCACTCTGGATGTTCAACCGGACTCGTTCGTGGATGTCGTCCATTCTCTGCCGAAGTTTGCTGACGTAGTCCTCTCCCGCAGTGTCTTGTCCTGGCGGTATCCCAAACTTCAGGTCACAAGGCAGTCGCAGTTCTCGGCCCATTATAATACTAGCAGGTTTCCGGTTCTCGTGTACTGCGGATCGTAGGCCATCAGGAACAAATGAAGATACTGGTCCCAGTCTCTTTGATGGTCAGAGACAACCTTGGACAAGTGGCGGTTGATCGTCCTGTTCATCCGTTCCACCATTCCATCGGGTGCGGATGTAGGGCCGTGGTTCTTGTCTTGCGGATGTTCAGCAGTAGACATATTTCTTGGAAAAGGTTGGATTCGAAATTTCTGCCTTGATCCGAGTGCAGCTCCATTGGAATACCGAATCGACATATCCACTCTTTCACCAAGACGTCGGCGACGGTGATGGCTTCCTGGTTGGGCAGGGCATAGGCTTCCGCCCACTCACTGAAGTAGTCCATTGCCACAAGGATGTATTTATTCCCGTGGTCGGATACGGGAAACGGGCCGGCGATGTCAATGGCGATTATATCGAACGGGCTGCCTACGTTGTACTGACGCATCGGGGCCTTGGGTCGTATTCGAGGTCCATTGCTAGCAGTGCATACAGCGCACTTTCTGCACCAGTCCTGGACGTCAGCTTGACAATTGGCCCAGTAAAACCGTTGCCTCACTTTCTGCAGGGTCTTCGTCACTCCCAGATGTCCTCCGGCGACTCCATCATGGATTTCCTGGGAACAATTATTTGGCGTCTGTCTTTCCCACCAATATCGGCCTCCAACACACGTTTCAGGATCCCATTGTCCAGAATAAGAGAGTTCCATTGTGCCCAATAGGACTTAACAGCCGGCGAGTAACCTGCGACTTCCTGCCATGATGTCTTCGATTACCCTTCTTCCAGCTGACGACTAAGCCAAGGTCGGGGTCTCTCTCTTGGTCTTTCTGGATCTTGCTGTCATTCCAGTTGTCATCCATTGCCGCGGTTCTACAAAATGTTGCTTCTTTCTCTTCTGCTTGTCGGCAATGTGATCAATCATCTGGACATGGTCTTCGCGACAAGGCATCTGCATTCTTATGGCTAGTTCCGGCTCGATGTTCGATCTCGAAATCAAATTCTTGGAGTCTCTCGATCCAACGTGCTACTTGACCCTCAGGATTTTTGAACTGTGAGAGCCATTTGAGAGCTGCATGGTCAGTTCTCAACAGGAATCTTCTTCCATACACGTACTTGTAGAAGTGTTCCACTCCCTTTACAACAGCTAACAGCTCTCGCCTGGTGACACAGTAATTGCGCTCTGGTTTGCTAAGCGTCTTGCTGAAATAACCAATGACCTTCTCCTGTCCCTCCTGGATCTGAGATAGGACAGCTCCAAGTCCCACGTTGCTGGCGTCCGTATCCAAAATGAATTTCCCTTTGGGTAGGGGATAGCTCAGTACAGGTGCGTTGATCAAAGCTCCTTTCAGCTTCCTAAATGAGTCTTAACATTCTTCGGACCACTGGAACTTTGTTTGGCCCTCCGTGAGCCTGGTCAGTGGTTTAGCGATGTTGGCGAATCCCAGCACATATCGGCGATAGTATGTGCATAAACCAAGGAAACTTCGAAGTTGGTGAATGTCTTTTGGGATGGGCCAATCCTTAACAGCTTTGATCTTCTGGTCATCCACTGCTACTCCTTCCCCAGAGACAACGTGGCCGAGGTATCGTACTTCTTTTTGGAACAGATGGCATTTCTTAGGGCTCAGCTTCAATCCGGAGTTCCTCAGTCGCAGGAATACTTCCTCCAAGTTTTTCACGTGGTCCTCGAACGATCTGCCGACCACAATTATGTCGTCGAGATACACTCCAGAGACAACGTGGCCGAGGTATCGTACTTCTTTTTGGAACAGATGGCATTTCTTAGGGCACTGTCTCCATCAATCTTTCGAATGTGGCGGGAGCATTACAGAGCCCGAATGGCATAACGGTGAACTGCCACAATCCTGAGCCGATGGTAAAAGCAGTCTTTTCTCGATCTTCCTGAGCCAGTTCTACTTGCCAATATCCACTCTTCAGATCAAGAGTCGAGAAAATCGTGGAACCAGCCAACGTGTCTAGGGTGTCATCTATTCTTGGGAGAGGGTAACTGTCCTTCTTCGTGACATTATTAAGTTGGCGATAGTCTACACAAAAGCGTGTCGATCCATCCTTTTTCTTCACCAGTACGACTGGAGAGGACCAGGGACTGTCAGATGGTTCGATAACTCCTTCTTTTCCCATATCGCTGACTATTTTGTCAGCCTCTTCCTTCTTGGCAAGAGGAAGTCTTCTTGCTGATTGCCGGATCGGTCGGGCACCCCCAGTATCAATCTTGTGCTGGACCACATTAGTTCGACCTCCTTTTCCTTGTCCGGTATCGAAGATGTCTTGGTACTTTTTGACTAAATCTCTTAGTTTGGGCTGTTGAGCTGGTTTTATATCTTTGGAAGAGATGGCAACTAATTTTTCTAGTTCTGTGGGCAAGTTGTTGGGTTGGCTAATCGTACCTCGTACGCCCCGGATCACAGATGAAACTGACGAGCAGTGCCCTAAAATTGTTCCTTTCTTTAAGGTCACTGGAAAGTAATTGACATTCATGACCCTTACCGGTACAAATTTTTCAGCACGTAACAGGGTTTTCCCTAGGGCAATCCTCGTCCAATTTTCTCATCATGAAGTTTGGGCTCGAACATCACCACGTCTCCACTGCTCGCACTCCCGTCCAGGCGAGCCTCCAGGATGGTTTCAGCCCTCTCAGGTACGCTTACATCCTCAGCCAACAGCACACGGATCAACTCTTCACTTCTCCCATGAAGTACCAGCTCTTCTCCGTTGACACGTAGGACGCCGTCTTTGAAATCAATTCAAACCCTCTGGAATTCATGATGTCCATTCCGATGATTGCATCGTCTTCGATGTCCGCTACAAGTGCCTGATGTTTCACTTTGGTGCTGCCAAATTATTTCAATCGGTAGCTCGCCATATCGTAGCTGGCTCCCTGTTGCTGTGCGTAGCTTCCCAAATTGTCGGTTCAATTCGTTCCGGTGTTCTGGCAAAGGAAGGCCGAGAATTGTCCTAGTCGCACCTGTATCTAGCAGCATGGTGCAAGGCTCGTTATTGATGAGACCGTCTACGAAAACACCTCTGTTCTGTCGTTGCAGGATAGCGACATATGCGTTGTTAACCGGGGCTTGCTGGACACAGGCCGACGATTGCCCTTCTCGTCGACCTTCTTTAGTTTTCCTGCATCGAGTCGTGTTTTCGAATGTTGGACATTTGCTACGCACATGTCCAATTTTGCCACAATTCCAGCATCTTATCTGTCTTTTCTCAGGCAAAACTTCCTTCATCACTTTTCTTATGGCAGCTTCAAGTCAGCATGCTCCTGTGAGTCTTCTTCAATACTTCGAACTTTACTTTGGTTTTTACAGGATTGTTTTGCTGCCTCAAATTCCAAAGCGCGTGCCAGTGCGTCTACGAGATGTGTTGGACGAGCTAGTGTCAACGCTCGTCTGGTTTCTTGGTCACGGAGTCCATCCAAGAATGCCTGAACCGCTAATCGCTCCATTACATTTTCCGGTGTGGCTGGATATGCGAGACGAACCAAGCGTGCAATGTCAGCTTCGAATTCTTGTAAGGATTCGCCCGATTTCTGGCAGCGATTTTTCAGTTGGGAGTGGTATACGTGTTCCAAATGCGCCTGCCCATATCGTAATTCTAGATGTTTAATCAGCTGATCATAGTCCTCCTGTTCTTGGGCGGTAAGAGTTTGTAGAATATTCGTCGCTTCTCCACGTAATGCAAGTGTTAGTGCTACAGCTCTTTCCCCTGCATTCCATCCATTTGCTTTGGCCGCTGCTTCAAACTGTCGGCGGTAATTTTCCCATGGAGTTTTCCGTCGAATTGAGGCGGCTTCATGGAAAGCTTCCTATTTCAGAAATGACCTTGACATCTTGTATACCCTCTTGAACTTTATCAAGTTCAAACTCAAGTCCAACATTGCATTTTGTTAACATCTCTGTGGAGGGCGCACTATCAATTCGTTTTTCCAGCTTACTGATCGTTTCCTTTATTTTGTCCATTTCTGCCTCGATTCCGTCTTTGATTTCATCGCTGATTATTTCCTTCATCTTGTCCATCTCTGCCTCGACGGTTCCTATTCTTTTTTCTAGACGATTCGCCACACCACACAGTTCTTTTTTAGGCCTTCTGTGTTTTCAAGGAGCTTATCTTCCAGGCTTTCTAGAAGCTTCTCTTCCAGATTCCTAGAATTTTCTTGAAGCTTCTCTTCCAGATTTCTAGAATTTTCTTGAAGCTTCTCTTCCAGATTTCTAGAATTTTCTTGGAGCTTCTCTTCCAGATTTATAGAATTTTCTTGAAGCTTCTCTTCCAGATTTCTAGAATTTTCTTGAAGCTTCTCTTCCAGATTTCTAGAATTTTCTTGAATCTTCTCTTCCAGATTTCTAGCATTTTCTTCCAAAGTCCTCGAATTTTGTTGCAGTTCTTCTTTCACGGATTTAGTAGTTTCTTCGAGTTTATTGGAACTTCGAATAAAAATGTTTCGGGGTCCTCACCTTCTTGTATAAGTCCTTCTGCAAGTCTTTCCTGGAGTACTTGCTTTTTACCCGTTGTTTCCAGTTCCCTTTCCTCCAATTCCTGTTTCAATTCCGCTACCTTCAAGTCCGCAAGGCGCACTTTTCTTGAACACATTTTGTCTTTGACGAGGTATCAGTCTGTTTCACACGAAAAAGTTTATCAGTTTGTTAAAAATTCACTTCGCGAATTCTTTTCCACGGGCCACCAGTCTATTGTCTGTTTCACGCTAAGAGTGTATCAGTTTATATTCCCACGCACAATTGTCCACTTCGCGAAAACCGGGCCACTGTCTATTTTCTGTTTCACGCGAACAGTGTATCAGTTTATATTCCCACGCACAATTGTCCACTTCGCGAAAACCGGGCCACTGTCTATTTTGGGCGTACAAAAAGGTCTATCAATTTATTTTACTGACTATCCACTCCACGATCACTTGTTTATTTTCAAAATCTCACTTCCGACACCAATTGTAACGTAAATAAACTTAACTTGGTTCTACTAATTTATTTCACACTTAATCTACAACTTAATTTATATTACTACTCCACTGTATAGCTCGATCGTATGGGCTCGTTCAGACTGTCCTGACTCCACTTGAGGGTCGCCTATTTATCTCCGATACAGCATTCTCGATGTTTCGAATTCTGGCATGTTCCAATTGTTTCCAATATTGACCGTTGTTTTCCGTGGCAGAGCGACTGGATGGTTCTCGAATATCTCCGGGGATGATCTCATCGCTGTCGACGGCAACGCGCGAGGCGACAGGTCCGGCCTAGGTTCGTTACAATAGTATAGAAAGATGAAAATAAAGTATTAACTTTAAAATTCGAAAAGGGTTTCGAAGCCAGTTTCACCACGGAATTATTCAAGATCGTGAAAATTAACAGCACATATCCAAAAACATACATTCTCAAAGACATATGGATAAGAATCTCATTCAATGTTGTTTCTATGAAGTTGAATTGAAGAAAACACAAAATCTCAATGTTGGCCGAGAAGATATTGAAGAATAAAGGAAATAGAGTGTTTGTCAAGTGGCTAGGTTGTTTCCAATGAAAACAATTCACAGATTAAAAAAATGCGAGTGTTTAGCATTTAATGATATTTGGTATCGAAATGAAAAATATATTGTAAAATTTGTTTTATTATCATATAAAAAAAATCGTGAGGAAACAATATTACAACAAAAAATCATATACAACATTACAAAAAAACATGTACTTTGACTTTGACAATTGTTCAGCTCTTTTTGCCATTCTTCGAGAATTGATGTCATTGCATCATAGGATTGGATCGATTCCAGCCTAGCCATTTCTGCTTGCTTTCGAATGCTGGTGTTGTATTTTCTATCTCTATCCACCCTTTGTTTGATGGCATCAGACTTCTTTTGCATTTCAGCAATCTCTTTATCCATTTTATACGCGACTGCAACTTCTTCATCTAATTCTTCATCAGCTTGAGCACACATTGTGATGGTATTGTTGGATTCATCGATCTTACGTTCTGCAATATTTCTCTTCTGAGTATAAATTTGCAGTGGCACATGCGAAGCTAGCGATCCAATGGCTGTGGATGTAATTTTCGAAGATGCATCCTTCTTTTTCGATCTTCCCTTAGCTTTGAAGGACGATGTCGACGATTTCGAGGTACTCGGCTTGGAACTGTTCAAAGTAGCATCTTGTTTTAGAGTTCGAGTGGTGGCGGTGGGAAGGTCAAGGGTAGATCTCCTCTTTCGTTTTGGAGGCTGGACCTGAATATCCTGAAGAACTTGGATGACAGGAGCCTTTTCAATGATTTGGTCAGGAATAGAGATCACAGGTGGAGAACTGGTTGGCAATTGAGATATAGAAACATCTTGCAGATCTGGCACCTCAGCCGCACTTATCAAAATGAATTCATCAATATCAAAATTCAAATCCATCACGTCATCGTCCTCTTTTGATGCTGCTGCTACTTCAACACTGCTATGTTCGTCAGCAGTAAGTAATTTTTCCAAAATACTAATATCGTTGGAATTCATCGTAGTTATAAACTTTAACAAACACACACACACACGTACTACTCGTCGTCTTGAAAAGTGTTGAGAATGATTATGTAAAAAAAAGTCTACACTTTATGAATATTTTTCCAACACCCCACCCTTTCCCCCAATACTGCAGTGTGCACTTGCACTCGCGCACCCCGATTCGATTTCAAGGTGATCTTGCATTTCTATCGAATGGTTTTCAGTTGACTCAAAATCAATATCCATAATCTCCTCCCATTCCTCCCCACCTACTGCAGTAAAAGTGTATCATCCCCGATTCGATGTCGAAGAGAGCTTGCATTTCTTCCGAACATTTGTGGCTTACTCAAAAAAACAAGGTCACCACTTGCATTTCTAACTAAAAAATAATCAAATATTGCATAACTTATTGATATAGTATCACACTTTTGCGAGTTGAATGATTAATATAAAGACCGATATGAAAAGTGGGACTTTATTTCTAGAAAATATAAATTTGCTATATAGCTATATGGAAATTGGATTAAAAACCGCGAAAAAAATATATGGGAATCAAAAACAATGATGAAATGTCAAGTGTACATTATCCAATAATTATATATGCGTCCACTTTTTTTTGTCAATTTTATCACAAATCAAAATTATTATTCATTATTGCATGTACATACATCCTGCGGTTTTATCAAAAAACAGTGCAATATCAAACATTCAACAATAGTAGTAGTATCGCAATATGACATACTAACGTTTACTGGAACAATATGGATGTTACAAAAAGTGATTCCCAAAATCATCCAAGAGAAATAACAGAGCAACCATTCTTAAACTTGTTATTTTGGATTAGAAAAAAACATATTAATTCCCAATAATCAAAATACATGAATTTCATAATCACTAAAGTTCGTATGATTTTAACCACTCTTGTATATCACAGAAAAAATATTTTAAAACAACTTGTCAGCGAAAAATTACAAAATCCAAATTTCATAACCATTTTTGACTGTGGGCATATATTAGAATGAATATGTATGGATTTGATATGTGACACAAAAGTGATATGAACTTTGATAATGACAATATTATCTTTCATTGAGGTTTCTGCTTCATGATATTAATTGTTATTTGAGATATGGAAAAATATGAATGTATATTACTCGATTGGACTGACGCTCAATCATTGCTATTATCAATTGTCGACTAATGCATGGATTCGTTTCATTCTATTCTATGATATTATGACATAGAAAATATGATGTTGTTTTTCTAAATTTCTCGATTGTGAAAATTGAAAGGATGACATTTTTTACGAAATAAGAAGTTGATTCTCGAATCGAGGTAGTGTGCTATAATATTTCAGTTGTAGATTACTATTTCATTGTTTTTTGGTTCATAAGATCTTTGATATGTGACACAAAAGTGATATGAACTTGGTTTGGGCATTTATCAATTATGAGGAATAATGTTGGAGTTCAGTAATGACACTATTGTAGGCTTTGCTCCATTGTATTCAATGATATTCGAAATGTGAAAAATGTAAAATTAATTATTTCTCGAGTGATTGGAGGAATTATAGATATTTCTATTATTATTTAAAAAAAAAGGCTTAATAAATAATATTATACTCTCACTGAAGAAGATTTGATTGGATATGTACACATATCAGAATTAATTCGATTGAATAGTGGATGTTTCATGTATCATAGAAGGAAAGCAAAATACCGCAAGAATTATTGATGGAAATTATGAACACATCAACCTGATCGAAAAATCGATACACACTTCCTACATGACAAAAAAAAGACCATTTCATTCATATATTTCCACGAGGAGTCGACAATTTCAATTCAAACTTTGAACATTGACGAAAAAAATAAAGTTTTATGAAGTTGACAGTCTGAGTGTAACATATTTCAGAATAGCTATAGAACAACTGAGTAACAAATAGGAATATCGCAAATTTTCCCATTGCTTTCTTGTGAATAATCAATGGAAGTATATTACATTGAATGTATTTCTGATATGATATACAATTCTAGCCAACTTCATAATCATCAATATTAATTGAAATGATGATCGCTATATACATCTTGGATTTTGAAGGGTAAGTATTATTGGAATTTTTCAATCCACTCATCTTGCTAATATTCACACTCATATAGTCTAGCCATAATTCATTGCATATCGTAACTATCTATTCCATCTTTTATCAAATAATTGAATTATTGTATCTGAAGAGTACTGGAAAATTCTCAAACATGCAGAAACATGAATTCTAAATTTTAAATTTAGGTAATTCCCATGTTATTTCTTATTATAATATTCAGTGAGCTGTGAGGCTATACCTTCGTCAGTGAAATATATTGCTAGTTGATTTCTGAATAATACTAGCGATCAATATGATTCATATGTTCTCATGATGAAAAAAGGAGCACATTATTCACATATAATATTGAAATCTACTCACACATAATACATATTATGTCGAACTCACTAAATCAATTGTTCTGCACAGATTCTACTAACACATAATACATATTATGTCGAAATCACTAAAACAATTGTTTTGCACAATATTTGCCAAAACTCAATGTATAATAGTAAGTTACAATGAAGGGAAGGTTGGTTCGAAGAATGGTGCGTTGACCACCATATCTAATTGACGAGCCTATTGTGCAATTTTTACCATTGAAGTGAATGCAATTATCAATATTTTGTTTAAACGGTACAGCCGGTGTTTGTCACATACATATTGAATGGATTGTTTTTCAACTAGGGGGTGGAAATATGAGGGTTTGGATAAATAATTATTGTTATATTTCATTAATTTTATTCCAAGATATGGATAGATGTGTTTTTGATATGGTAATTGCATCAGTAGAATCATATTCAAATCACATTTGTCAATTTTTTTCCACAAAACTGCAATATTTCAGTAGATTGTCATGAAACTCAATGCCAGAGTTGAATTTTTCACATACATCTAGCGACTTCATCTTTAGGGAAGCAACGTTTCAGAATGGCCGGTGAATATCGATTGATTTGATCCAATACTGACTTGAATAATGTATGTCGGAAACTGAAACAAAAAAAGAATTGTTAATATATTCCGCTGATATTATAATAATAATTTGACTTACGTGCAGAAATATTCCAATGAAGAGGTGTTGAATGCATTTTTTATTGAGGAACTATCTCTACATAAATCACTATATTCTAACGAAAAAATTATTTTATTCAATGAAATTGAATTCGACAAAGTTCGAGTCCTCGAACTAGATGACGCTTGAACACTTTGCCCAAAGTATTTAATTAGTTAGCCAAGATTTGAAGAGAATATTATTATCATCATGTAATGTCATTGAAAAATACACTCACTGAATTGACTTCTAGTTGATGTAGTTTTTTTGATGACAATAATCCAACTAATTTTGGAACACATCAAGAGTCAAGGTCAAATTGAAAAATGACTTTTTTTTCTGTTGAGTTGTTGAGTTGTTTCACTTAATGTAGTGGGGCGGTGTTTTGCCTCCTATAAAAAGGATGGATGCGTTGGTGAGAATTCAAAAAAAGTGTGTGATTTAGCCAAGTGGTAGTTGAGTTAGTGTATGTTTTTTTCAGTGTGAATAATATATATATATATATATATATATATATATCGTAAGTTTTACTATGTCTCTTACTGAAGTAGATTTGGAAATAATCAGATCAATAATTGTGCAAAAGGTGAAAATTTTAGAACAGAAAACAATATCTTCCCTTCCAATGAATAAACCTTTCATTATAAAAAGTATCACCGTTTATACCATACGATTCGAAAGATCGATTTCTTCAACATTACAGGAAGATTATGAATGTCATTCATTCAAATCATGTTTGCCTAAAGGTATTGCAAACCAATTCAAAGATAGTGATGTAGTTTGCATCAATGCTTCTGGTGTCAAGTATACACTCACATATTTGGAGAAAAGTTTACAAATTTCAGAAGATTCAAGAACATGAACTCTGGTGAAGTTTGACTCATCCTAGAAATTCAACATTTTTTACATACTCCAATGGTTCATTTGAAGTTGAGACATAGTAAAGTAGTTTAATGTAAAATATAGATATTCCATTTTTATTTTATTTTTTGAAAGATACATTAGAGCATTTTTTATCAAAACTTTATTTTGTGTAAGTACTACTAGTGAAACCTCCGATGGACAATAATTCAATTATTTTTTTATTTCAGACCTTTCAATATGTGGACGCTCTACTCTAGTCAAAGTTTGATCAAAGTCGTGGATATACATTCATCCATCGAAAGACTGCATTCCTACTTCAATACATTGAGTTGGGATGCCCTCCATGCAATGAATTATGACCTGAATGTTTGCTTCGATGAAGATGAAGTTCGAAGGTGTTCGCAAAAACATGAGCAGTATAACTCTGGTGCGTATCTTTGTGAGAAATTTGGTGAAGGAGATATGGACTTGTACCAATTTTGTGAGGAAATGGTCAAATGCGATCTGAAAGGATATCTCCACGATCTGTTACCGTACCTACCTGATGACATCATCCAGAAATATGAACTGCCCCATATCGATGATGAAGATGAAGACAATGATGACTCATTGAATTGAGACATTATCAAATTGTAAAAAATATGTCAAATAAAACTCAATCCTCCATAAAATACATTTATTTATTTATCAATCTCAACAGTGACACATCAGTTTGCTAATCTAACCTAATCTTGCATCATAAGAGGTATTTCATGACTTAACCTATCCTAAAACTTATCTTGTACCCCACGATATTTCAATAATAAGTCAATTGGTGATTTTAACGCATCTTGTGTGAATTCATGATAAAAATATATACTTCTACGTATACGTACATTGTTGCAGCTTTTTTGGCATAGTGCATGAAATGAAACAAAAATTTTACCTTGGAGATACAGAGATTGTATTTTGTCTATAATAGTTTTAATCAAGCAAAGCGCTCTCGGCCAACGGAAGGGGGAGATTGATTCCCTCTCTGATGATAGCTCAGAAGCTTTTACTGTGTACTTTCAACACTTATTTTCGTTATATATATATATATATATATATATATATATATATATATATATATATATATATATATATATATATATATATTATGTATATATATATATATATATATATGTGTGTATATCATCCCCTCTGACTCATGACCATGTAATAAAGATGAGGGTCGTCTTAAAAATGTTTTGCTTCCATTTCCCAAATCTCAATGCAAAAGCTCAAATTACGACTGAAACTTATACATCCACAAGTATCGCGTTTTAAAAACTGAATATAATTCAATCATATATTTGTATGGAACGTCACAAATATTGTTTCTATCATGCATATACCTATTCACGAGTTCCCAAACAGCTGCTGCATGGCAATACCAACTCCATTATAAATTTCAAGCAAAACGAAATGAATTCACAGCTCACCCGATGTAACATTCAAAGAAATTCCAAAATGATGTGCGTGAAATGCTGGAATGATCAGTATGGATTCCTTGTCATCGATAAAGATCGAAAAGTATGTAATGGATGATATCACAATGGATTCGACAGTTTCGTACATCCTTGATATCTCAATTCGATAAGACTAAATCATTCATTGCACTTCGTCAAGATCACTACAATAAATACGTCGACGTCGCGACACGTCATCGACGGCGTCGATATGGCGTCGAAATGGCGTCGCGACGCGTCATCGATGGCGTCGACATGCAAGTTTTTAGCATTTAATCATATTTTGTATCGAAATGAAAAAAATATATTGTAAAATTCGTTTCATTATCATATAAAGAATTCGTGAGAAAACAACATAACAGCAAAAAAACATATACAACATTACAACAACAAAAATCATATACTCGATCACTTTCACTCAAAAGACAATTGTTCAGCTTTTTTTTCCTTTCTTCGAGAATTGATGTCGAAATTTTCCCCAAAAAGATGTGCGTTTTTTGGGGAAAAGTTGGGATGATCAGTATGGTTTCCCTTTTTCATTGATGAAGATCGAAAAATGAAGGGGTTTTTTAAAGGGGTTCCCCAGGGGTTTTGTACATCCTTGATATCCCCCAAATTTGATAAGACTAAATCTTCTTTTTCACTTCGTCCAAGGTCAAAAAAAAGAATACGTCGATTTTTCGACCGTATGTGGCTCGATATGGCGTCGTTTAAAAGGGGAGCGCATCGATGGGCGAAAAATTTTGGGATTTGATCTGTTTTTTGGGAAAAAAAAAATATTTTGTGAAGGTTGGTTTTTTTATCATATAAAATTTTTGTGGGGAAAAAAAACATAACAGAAAAAAAAACCCTATCAACATTCAACAACAAAAATCATATCTTAATCATTTTTTCCCCAAAGACAATTGTTCAGCTCTTTTTTTTCTTCTTTGAGAATTGATGCCCCGGGAAATTTATGTCGCAATTTAAAAAAGGATTGCGTAAAAAAGTTGGGATGATCGGTATGGATTCCTTGTCTTATGGGAAAATCGAAAAGTTGTAATGGATGATTTTTTGGGGGGTTCGACAGTTTCTTCATCCTTGATATTAAAATTTGATAAGACTAAATTTCATTGGGACTTCGTCAAGGTGCCCCAATGAAAAAAATGACTTTTGCAAACCCTCATCGATGGCGTCGATTCGTCAAAAGGAAACGCGACGCGTCATCGATGGCGTTGACATTTTAAAGGGGTTTTGGGGGATTTGATCATATTTTTTTTATCGAAAAAAAAAAAAAATTTTTTTGTGAAATTGTTTATTATCTATAAAAATTTGGGAAAAAATAAGGGGAAAAAAACTTTTCAACATTAAAACAGCAAAATCATATGCAACCCTTTTTCCCCCAAAAAACCCCAAATTTTTTGGCCGGGGATTTGGAATTTTTGTATATGTTTTGTTTTATTTTCCCCCACGGAAATTTTTAAAAATAAAAAAATTTCCTCTTTAATTTCGACCCAAAAAACCCAAAAATTTTCCCTCACCATTTTCCCCCATCGCCAACGTCCATAGGGACCCCCTCGGCACGACCTTTAAAAGAAGAAAAAAAAAGTTTTTTTATGAGTAAAAAAAAAACCAATGTGTCTTTTTTAAAATTTTTATCCGAAAAAAAACCCCTTTTCATTTTTCCCCCAAAAGGGGCAAAAAAACGAAACCCCCTTTTTTGAAGAAAGAAAAACTGTTTTTGTTAAAGAATTGGTTTATTTTCTGTTATATTATTTTTTTACCCCCAAAAAATTTTTTTCACAATATTTTTTTTGAAATTTTAAAAGTGCGGTTAAAAACGCCCAAATTTACTTTTTTAAATTGGAAATTTTGGAAATTTTGGGTTGGAAAAAATATTTTTTGGGGCAAAAATTAATTGAAAGTGTCTGTTGAAAATAAATAAATAAATTTTTTAAAGGGGGTTTGGTTTTTTAAAATTTTTAAAATTTTATGATGTCTAAATTTAATGAGTCATCCCCAAAAATCTTCATCATCGATATGGGGAACGGGAAAAAATTCCGGAAGGGCGTAAAAGGTAAACCTTTTTGAAACCCCTTTTTTCCATTTCCCCCAAAATAAAACCCCCCTTCCCAAAAAAACGAAGGTTTTCTTCTGTTTTTTGGCATTTTGGCCTTTTCTTCATCGGAAAAAATTTGGGGCATTTCTTTCGGAATCAACTCAAATTTAATAGAATTTTTCATTTTAAAGGGTTAAATTTATCCCCAAAATTTCTTTGTGGAACTCCCCCAAAGAAAAGGCCAATAAAAAAATTTTGAATTTTCGGGGGTTTTTTAATGCCCAAAATAAAGTTTTAAAAAAAATTTTCTTTCAAAAAAAAAATAAAATGGGAATTTTCATATTTTACTTAAACTACTTTTATTCTCCCAAATTTTAAAAGAAATTAATGAAAAAAGGTTCCCAAAGGGTGGTCAAAATTCCAACCGGTTTTTAATCTTCTGGAAATTTTTCTCCCAAAAAAAAGGGTTTCTTGACACCGAAACCCTTGATCAAAATACTCACTAACGGTTTTTTGCAATACCTTTGGAAAAATGGGAATGAATGACATTCATTCTTTTCCTTTAAGTTGAAGAAATCGTCTTTCAAAATCTTTTAAAGGTTTTTTTCGGGGGAAAACCCTTTTATTTTTAAATTTTTTTCATTAAGGGGAAGATATTTTTTTTTTTAAAATTTTTTGCAAAAACCTTCTTCTTTCTTCCAAATTTTTGTAAAAAGTAAATTTTTGTATGTAATATTATTATATTATATATTATTTTTTTCCACTTTTAAAAAAGCCCTAACCAAATCCCTTTGGAAATCCCCCTTTTTCTCGGGAATCCCCAGGGGCGAAAACCGCCCTTTGGCAAACAACCAAAGGGCGTCTTTTTCCTTTTTTTATTTTTGTTCCCAAAAATTTTTTTATTGATAAAGAAAATCAACGGTCTTTTTGGGGGATTTTTTCGGATTTTTTGAGATAATAAAATTTTTAATTTTAAACGGCTAAAATTTCCGGGGGGTGTTTCCCTTTTGTTTGGGACTCCTTTTTGTCGAAATTTCATTGAAAAAAATAATTTTTCGTTAAAAATTTTGATTTATAAGAAAATGTTCCTCAATAAAAATTTCTTTTTTTTACCTAAAAAACCCCGCGTAATTTTTAAAAACCTAAAATCCTTTAAAAATTCTTTTTTGTTTCGGGTTTTCCCCCAAAATTTAATGATTTGGGTCAAATCAATCGTATTCAATAAATGGTTTGAGCTTTTATCCAAAGGGAAAGACCCGGCCTTCGGAAAAATTTTTTAAAATAATCCTTTGATTTGTAAAATTTAACTCGGGAATTGGTTTTGTCTAATAAAAATTGATTTTTGGGATGCCTTTTTTTTTCTATTTTTAAAACTGATATCAAAAAATTCGGAAAAAAGAAAAATGAAAAAAACAATTTATTTATCCAAATTTAAAATTTTCCCCCTGGAAAAAAACAAATTTTAAATTGTTGATAAACGGTTAGGGGTTAAAAATATTTATAAATTACTTCAATGGTAAAAATCCCAATATTCAAAAAGGGCCCCCCAAATTTAAATTTTTTTTAAAATTTCTTTTCTTTAGTTTTAAAAAAGGGAAAACCTTTTTTGATCTCGGTTTGGGAAATCGGAATTGCGAATTAAACATCTTTGGGGAAAATTTTTCGGTGTTTTCACAAAATTTTTAAAAATTTTGTGATTTTTAAAAAAATTGTTTTTATGTGTTGGGTTTTGGAACAAAATTTATTTGGGGAGTTCGACTAAAATTTTATGTGTGGTAATTTCAATAAAATAATTTAATAATGTTAAAACGCCAAAAACTTTGGTAAAATGGTTAAATATTAACAGAAATCCACCCAAAAAAAATTTCTTTAAAAGGGTATTTCACGGGTCCTGAAAAACCAATGGTAAAATGGGGAAATTTCCCAAATTTAAAAAATTTAAAGTTTCTGCATGTTTTGGGGTTTTCGGGATTTGCAAAATTCAAATTTTTTGATAAAAAGGTGTTTTGATAACCCCCATGGTTGAAATTTAAGAGTTTAAAAAACAAAATGGGAAGGGGTTTAAAAAAATACTTTTAAAACCGGTTTTAAAACTCCAAAAAATATTTTAACGGGTATATCCCAAAAGCCTGTTAATGTTTCTTTTAAAGGTTATTACCAAGGGGAAAAGCCGTTTCTTTTTTCCGGTTCTTAGCTATTTCCCCGAATGTTTAGAAGCCTTTTATAAAAAATTTTTTTTTTAAGAATTTTAAAGAAATTGGGGGCGATCCCAAATATATAAAGAAAAATTCTTTTTTCGTAAGGAAAAAGGGGGTATTTGGTTTTCCCCATGGGTTATTGCAAAATTTTCCCTCAATTTTTTGCGGATTTTTCTTTTTTCGATCCCTGGCACCCCTTTTTCAATCGAAATTTAAAAAAAGGAAAGCTTTTCCCAAACAAAAACTTTCCGTGGTTTTAATATTATTTATTAAGCCTTTTTTTAAAAAAATGGAAATACTAATTTTCCTCCCAAAAAAAACACCTTTTTTTTCGAAAAATAAATTTAATTTTTTTAAAATTTTTCACCCCTTTTTCCCCGATATCGTGAATAAAAAAATTTAACCAAAAAAAAATTGTTTTGAAAATTTTCCAACGGTCCCTTTTTACTTTTTTTTTATGAGGGGCAAAACTTGGGAAAATCCCGTAAATTTAAAAAACCGCTTGGCAATTGAACGTTCGGTAAACGGTTTTCTTTTATATTTTTCCAAACTCCTAACAATTTATCAATTGGGGAAAAACCCCAAAAAAGTTATTGTCTTTTTCGGATTCCCTTCACTTTTGTCACATATCAAATCCCTACCTAAATTCTTATCCCACGAAAAGGTTTTTTTATTTTTAACCGAATTTTTTTAAAAATTTTTTTGATATACAAAGTGGTTAAAAAACATGCGGGTAAAATTTATGTTTTTTGAAGGGAATTTAAAATTTTTTTAAACCAAAAAAAAATTTTAAATGGTTTCCCCTTTATTTGAATCACTTTTTCCATAAAGCGTAAAATTTTTCATTTCTACTATATTGAATAAGACTTCCAAAAAAACCAAGGGGTTAATGTACTAATAATGAATAAA
The DNA here is from genome assembly GCA_018342105.1 of Gonioctena quinquepunctata. Classification (NCBI taxonomy): domain Eukaryota; kingdom Metazoa; phylum Arthropoda; class Insecta; order Coleoptera; family Chrysomelidae; genus Gonioctena; species Gonioctena quinquepunctata. The sequence goes on along the minus strand of JAFIRS010003108.1, from coordinate 32,486 downwards.
AATTTTAGATTTAAAAAAATTTTAAAATTGGGTTTACACTTTGACGAAATTCATCTCGTTTTTTATTCCCATATTTTGGGAAAATTTTTTGGGGCAAATTTATATTTTCAAAATAAAGTCCCCTTTCGGCTTTTGAAAATTTATTCAACTTTTGCAAAGTTAAAATATATCAATAAGTTATGCCTTTTGATTTTTTAGAAAATCAAATTTTTCGCATTTTTTTCAAAATTGGAAGGCCTTCTTCGAACATCGAAGGGGGTTTTTCCGGGGGGGGGGGAAGTTTTTGGGAAGAATAATTTTAAAACAAACCTTTTAAACGGTTTTTAAATTTTTGGAGGAAAAGGGGGGGTGTTGGGAAAAAAATTCATAAATGTAGAAAATAATCATTTCTCAACATTTGAGCCCGTGATGTTTTGTTTTTTAAAATTTTAATAATAACCAAAGATTTGGTTATTTTGGAAAAAACCTTTGACAACATGGGAGTGTTTGGTAACCCCAAAAGAAACATTTTTGGGGATGGGTTTGGTTTGATATTGATAATTCATTTTTTAAACCGATGCCGAAACTGGATGTTTCTTTCTCTTCCCCCGTTTCCCCACCCACCGAACCAAAACTTGAAAAAAAACTAATTTTTAGGTAACCGCCCCGGGAAAGCCCTTCCCCCCCCCTCGGAAAAAAAAAGATGTACTTTAAACCCGTTTCAAAGCAATTCCCCCAAAAACAAGGGGAAAATCGGGAAAAAAGGTTTTCGGGTACATCCACGGCCCTTTGGTCGCTTGCTTCGCAAAGTACCAGGGTTTTCTCGAAAAATATTGCGAATTAAAATAAATCCCAAAAATACCATCCACAATGTGTTCCAACTGATGGGTTTAAAACGAAAGATTTGCGTATAAAGAATTAAAGAAAAAAACTGAACCAAAAGGGGGATAAAAATAAAAATACAACACCAGCTTTGGGGGAAAAAAAGGGTGGAATCGTCAATCAATGCAATGAAAATTTTCGAAAGGAAAACGAAAACTTTGGGGTTGTCTTTTTTTTTTAATGTTGGAATATTTTTTTAAAATTTTTTTTTAAAATATTCCTTTTAAAAATTTTATTTTCAAAAACCAAAAAGCTAAAACCAAAACTTTTTTTTCATTAAAAACCAACCATTTACAAAACCCCTTTTTAAATTTATTCTTCAAATCTTCTTATTGATTTAATTTTGTGTTTTCTTCAATTCAACTTTATAAAACTTTAACATGAAAATTTTTATCCATATGTCTTTGGGCCTTTTTTTCGGAATTTTCACGAAAAATTCCGTGGGGAAACCCTTTTAAACCCCGTTTTAAAAATTAATAAAATTTTCATCTTTCATACAATTTGGGATTTTTTAAACAAGCGGGGTTTTTAACCGGGGGTTGCAAATCGGGCTGACAATTTTTTTTAAATTGTAAAAAAAAATTTTTTTCCAATTTTTTTAAATGAAAAAAAAATTTCCCCCAAAATTTTTCAAAATGGGCCTTTTGGGGAAAAATTAATAAAACTTAATAAAAAATTATAAAAATTGGGCTGGTTTCATTTTTTGGGATTAACTTTTTTCTGGCAAGTTCATTGGGAAAAATCGCGATGCCATGGGGTTGCTAAACGGGGGCCAGGGGTTCCCCTTTTAAGGGGCAGCAAACTAACAATTAAAAAATTTTAATTTTTGAAAAAAACACCTTCTGAAAAAAGCTGTGATCCGGGGCTGGGGGGGTTGCTTTTGGGGGTTTTTATATAACTAATTTTTTTTCTATGCCCCTCAATGTGATATTTTTAATGGGAAATTTGGAATTTTGATTTAAATTTTTTTGTATGAGGGTTTTTCCCCAAATTTTTAAAGGGGGGAAATCATTGGGTTTCAAAATTTTTTTTCCCGGAAAAAAGGGGGATACTTGATCAACGACAACTGTTTCTTAGCTACGTATTGAAAAACGTTTTCAACTATGAAAATATGAGGGGGTCGGGAGATTAATTAAATTCATATTTTTTTTTGGGTCCCCAAAATTGGGTTTTTTTCCAAAAACTATTTTTTTGCAAAAAACAGCGAATTTATGGAGATCCCTTTCCCTGTTTAAAAAAACACCCTGGTAAACCCCGGGTGATGAAGTTTCTTTTTTTTGACCCATAATTCAACTTCTGATCAACAACAAACCCCACATGAGGAATAAACCCCCCCCCCCACTAAAGGGATGGGGGGCATTCCAACTAATCTTGCAACACATCAAGATTCAAAGGGCAAATTGGAAAAAATTGTTCCCCTTTTTCCTCTACCAAACTTCAACCAACATGGAATGATTCTCTCATTCAACTCAATATGTGCTCCCCCTCTCCGGTTTTATTTAATAATACCCTATTCAAAATTTAAGTCCCAATTTCGCAGTGTCCCAAAGGGCGGGGCAAATTGCCTTGAATCATCGCAGAGTTATCGAAGACACGGAAAAAACAATAGACCTTTTGACGTTGATGTTGGCTCGAATGCCGTACACCCCATTGATGAATCATCGCGGGGGTTAGGGGTGATTGAAGAATATGAAAAGTGAGCTGTGACGCTGATGCTAGTTCGAAGGTCATGTACCACCTCTCATGCATTCCCCAAAAGAATGCGCGATCCCTTTTCCCATCGACCTTTGTGTTACAAAGGGGCAACAAGGAATACCCCCAAAACAAGGGGCTCAGAAACACCACACTTTTCACCGGGGCCCAATGTCCCAAAGATACACGACCTTCAACCTCCCCATCTCAAAAGGGTTCTTCCCAAAAGGGTTAAACACATAAAAACATAGCCAACCCCCCCCTTTTCAAAGGGCATGGGGGGGGGTCAAAACCCTGGGGGGGGAATCCCTTTGAACCGGCTCAAAACCCACTGGGGGTTTTTCTCTTATGAAAAGGGTGCCCTATGGAATAAAGTTCGTGCCATTTATTTTTTTAAATTTATTAGGGGAAAAAATCTTTTTTATACCAAATCGTTTATTTATTGGGGCATCTGATAACTGGTAGTAACGATGAAGGGGAAAACATTGAAATTGGAGAAAGTTTTAACAAGACCCCCAAAAAATTGTGGGCTGAAAGTTGAGGAAAAAAAATGTGAATTTTTTTCGGGGAAAAAATCGATTTTATGGGTCTGTGATCGAAAAAAATGGTTTTAAAACCCAACTCAGGGGAAAAGGGGGAAGGGAATTGAATTATCAAAAATTTCCCTTTGGGAAAGTCCAAAAACTCAAATCATTCCTTGGTATGGTGGTGTTTTTGTTGATTTACTCCCCCCGCATCTACTCTCTTACATCCACTTTATGGATTGTTGAGGAAAAAAAGTTAATTTTTCCCGGAAAATGAGTGTCGAAAAAATTTTGATGGGATCGAAACTCAGTTATTCTCTCCTTGGTTCTGACTCAACGATTCTAGACTGATGAAACTCACGGGAGATGCATCAAATATGGTTTTGGGGGCAATAATAAGTCCCTTTTACGAAAATAGCTCCAAAAAGGGGGCCTATTGCTTTTTTTCATCTCGTTTGTTAAAATTTTAGTAAATTTCCAAATTCTTTGAAAAAATTTTACTCTATAATATTTGGTATTAAAAATTTTTTTTAATATCTATACGGTCGGGAAAATTTTTACTTTTTACCGATCCAAACCACTTCTCCCATTCTTGGGAAAAGAAAGGTCTGTTTTCAGCAAAAAATTCTAAACGTTGGGCCAAAATTTGTCTGCATTTAATTAAAATAAAATATCAAACTCTGAAAAGGACTGTCTGATTTTTTGTCTCGATCGCCCCCCATAAATACAGATGAATATAGCAATTCATTCTATTTTTTTGGAAATGAAGACAACGATAAAAAAATCATATTTTTTCCTTTTTCCCATCAATTTCAGATTAATAAGAAAAAAACTTTGTGATTTTGGGAAAAGGGAGCCCTTATGTCCCTAAGGATGGAAAAAAGGGACTTCCCGATGAATTAAAACCATATTTCAATAACGTCCCAAATAACAGAAGAACAAAGGGGTTTTTTAATGTGGGGATATCGATTGATTGTACCCAGTAAATTCCATCAGGTTTTTTTTACAAAAAATTAAATTTAGTCATAGGGAAAAACAAAAAATAAGTCTTCAGCCGGTCTTTTTTTTTTGGTGGCCCGATATCTTTTCAAATTGAAAACTTGGCAAATTCTTGCGAAACGTGTTCCGGGTTATGCCAGTAATTCGCCCAAAGCCCCCCTGATTTCTTGGGATTGGCCTAAAAAGAGCATGGATTCGACTGTAAGGTTTTTTTGGGGCCCTGTTTGAACAAATTTTTTAGTAGTCGAAGATGCAACTTCGAAGTGGATTGAACGTTTTGAGGTTAAAAACATAAAAAATAATACCACAATTAAAATTTTTCGTAAAATTTTTTGCACGATTCGGATTCCCAAAGAATTATGTTCTGATAACGCACCAACTTTTTTTTTCAGGGGGAAATTTTAAAAATTTTTTTTGATCATTTGGAATTATAAAATTCAACTGGCGCACCAGAGACAAATGGTTTAGCTAGTCTGGTGTGAAAAAAATGGAATTTTCAACGATGGGTTGGGCAAAAATCTCATTTTTGGGTAATTTTAAAATTGCTTTCCAACTCTGAACCCCACAACCACGGGGGACACCAGCAAGCTACTTTTGGACGTAATTTACAAACCAAATTTGATTCAATATTCCATCAACTGAGGGGGGTAGTGGGGGAAAAAAAAAAATTCTTGGAAAAATCTTCATTGAATAGAGGGGTCCATTTTTCTCGGGGGGGGAAAGGGGTGGGTCAAAAATTACCTAAAATGTACACAAGGGAAAATTCATCAAGTACTTGGGGGAAGGACCTTTTATTGTAGAAGTTGATGGCGGGATTACATGGAAAAAACATCTGTTCAATTTAAGAAAAATAAAAACTGCTTCCCGGGGAGAATTTTTTCCCAAAATGTATCTGTAATACCCCATCTTCCTTAATGGGGGGCTCTCTCTTTTTAAAAGTTTTTCCCCAAAATTGACAATGACAGTGGGGAAAAGGAAACGAAATTGACTGCTCTATCTTGGGATGACGAAGTCATTCAAAAACCAACAGGTTACAGTTTTAAAATAATAAATGATTGATATCAAAGAGGAAGGTGTTTCATATGTTGTTTTCCTCTCTATATTAAAATTGTTTTGATCTGGTTAAAATAAAGTGACTTTTTTACAATTTTAACGTTAATGAATAAAAATACTCCACATAATTATCAATTACTTTCCTAAATGGGAAAACAAAATTTCCTTTGAAAATTTATAAATGATTATGGTGTGATTACGACAAACAAATATTCTGGATTTCTGAAATCTGATCTATAGTTTAAAATCAAATACTTTTTTTTTTTTGTATTTGGGAATTTTTACAAACTTTTTTTAATAAATGTGGCTGTAAAATTTTGTTTTTAAAAACCCCGAATTAATCTTTTTTATTTTTAAAATTTGATTCTCAACTTTCAAATTTTCTCCATATACCTTAAACAGCTTCATTTCACAAAATGATGAAGTCGAAAATCCCAAAAAGAAAAAAGGTTTTTTATTGTAAGGAAATTTCCCGGGCCTTGGAAGGGTTTAAAGGAATCTGAAAAAAGTGGGAAATAAATTTCCCATTGTCCCCAAAGGATGAATGATATTCCTTTTTAGAATTACGGTACAATTCCTGGTGATTTTAAATTTTGGCCATAAAACCTTAAATTTTTCCAGTTTATATCCGTTTCTAGCACACTGACTTCAAGACGGTAACTGACCAAAGATTTCATGCTTTGCTCCCAAAAGCACAATATTCACGTCGTATATTTTGTGTTGGGACCCTTTGGGTATTCATTAATTTCCCCCACCCCTTTGGGAGAAGCATAACAACGTGGATCGATGGCGGGAAGACTTTCGAAAAGACGTCTCAGTTTTGATAGCAATTTGGTAATATGTTTTCTGGGAAATTATTCGTAAAACCAAGGAAGCATGACTTGCATAATAATCAACAATACTGTATACATTCTCTTTGTACAAATCAGCTTGATTTCAAGGTGTAGCGACCTTCTAGGCTAAGAGCTCGTGGCAAAAAAAGGCAAGACTTTTGGAATGGTTCATACTTCGCCCTTAAGCTTATATTCATGTTATAATGTTGAATTATAAAGGAAACCGGAAAATATATGAATATTATTCCCGTATAAAGAATATGGTAGACCAAATTGAGTGAAAACTATTCCCGCGTAAAAACCAGTTGATAATTTCGTTGACCGCTTATAGCATAAATTACCGTAAAGCATTACAGATCATACTTCATTGGGTTTGTGGTATACGGTATCGGAAACAATTTATCGGGGGTATTGACGAAATCTACACGAGCCACAAAGAACGCAATGATATGATAATCACTGCTTGCGCCCCTCCTGTTCCCCCGCGCGACGCACTAACTGACCACGTGGCAATGCGACACAGCGCACAGCGACTCATTCTTGCCCGAGCCGTGGTTGCGAAAAAAAAAGACCGTGACAATTATCCCTTTTTGAACATGCTGCTTTTTACACAACCGCAGGAAAGTACAGATCGTTAAGTGGTACTTTGGAGGTAATTCTGTACAAGATACTAGAAATCTATTCATTGGGGTTTTTGCAGATAGACCTGTACCTACGGAAGGACTGTCCTTTCAATTAAATTTCAAATTTGGCAGCACTTGGCAAAAAATGTTGTCCCACAAACCCACCACCGCATCCTAGACAAATCCCCGAGGAACGGGAAATAAGGGGAAACAAAAGTGTGCATTGGCAGAAACGACTCTTTGTTCGAGTAGACAGATCGCCGAAGAAGTGAATTTGAATGAAAGAACTGTAAGGAATATTTTGAAGAGAAACGGTTATCATTGTTTCAAAGTCAAGACCACACAAGAACTTTTGCCTGGAGACCATTTCAGACGTATGGAGTTTTGTGAAACTATGGTTGAAAAATGCAATAGGGCATTTCGTGTGAATGATGACTTTCTAAACCGTAGTACGTTATTGGTCTCGTAAAAATAAACATTTGAGTATTGCTGTGAGGACACAGTACCTAAGAAAATAAAATGTGTGGACGGGAATTTAAATGCAGCAAAATATTTGCAACTTTTGCAAAATCAAATTATTCCTGCAGTTCGCGCTCTTTCGATCAACTTCAACGACGCGTGGTTTCAACATGATGGTTATCCTGCCCACAATGCAGGCAGTGGTTACATTTTGAATCAATTATTTCCCGATCGGTTTATTTGTACGCGAGGTTTCAATCAACTGGCCACCTCGATCACCAGATGTAGCACCCTCGATTCTAATTTCTGGGGCATGCTAAAATTAGAGGTATATCGGCATGAGTTCGAACGTGCCACCAATTTAGATGAACTGAGGGCAAAAATTATTCAGTTGTGTGCTCAGGTGAACACCAGTTACCCTTGCGGCTACCAGAACAGAATTGTACAATAGATTCGGCTATTGTTTGGCTCAGAATGGTGGTTTGTTTGAACATTATATAAAATAATTCCGTACACAAAATATTTAATTTGGTTTGTCTTTTCTTGTAAATAATTTTTTCTCTCCATTCAAGAAATAATTGTTTTTCTGTTAGAAATAAGTTTTTTGTTTGTATTTTCTCACAGAAATATCGTTTGCTTTTGTTCGTGTTTAAGAATTTCCTTTTGTTTTCGAGGCCACCACGGCACCAAAGATATTTTGATCTACCTGTCGTCCGACAGATTAAATTGAATCAATGATTCAGTTCAATTTGTTCAAATTATCTGATTATCGTCAATAATTCTCCTTCATTACAGTGCACACGTTCTCCCGACTGTTGCTGGTATGATACTGACATCCTGAGTTGACCGCCCTGGCTCTCCTATCTCTGTGTCGTGACGTCGATATCCGTTCCTCGAGCGAGTCGAGGAGAAATTGTAATGCTCTCTCAACATATAGCAAGCTATTCTTTACGCTCTCATGAAACCACCATACCCAAGATAAATACTTTCCGATACTGTAGATAATAAAATATATCAATAGCACAGTGGTATAATGTGTGTCTGGGCAGAGGCAGCCATGTATGGTGAACAACTGCAAGAAAAAATTTGTGCAGGAGTCGAAAGTACCATGCACATAAAAGTTCTGGCTTAAGCAAAGCTGCTTTGAATTTATACAACAACCATTGAAAGTGTTTAATACTGACCATTTTAGAAGCGTTGCCGATATTTTTAATAGGCCACTCAGGGTCAAAATAGCAGGTAGATTTTGTTTTGTGAGTTTGATATATAACATATAAGGAAGAAGGCTTGTAAACTCGACCTATTAGAAATATGGAGATCAATAAAAAAAAAGTCAGAATCCTTTCCCAGATTGATTAAAATAATTATAATTTTTGAATTTATTTCACCGAAGATTAAACAGTTGGGTGATTGGCTTTGCTTGCTGTTCTTGAACGGGATTATGGTATTATTCAAGTCTTCTGGAAAATAAATCAAAACCCAGTCGACCAAGCATGAAACTACGGGCCACAAAAAAAATTATACGTTTATATATATATATTTTAAAATATATACATATATATATATATATAAATATATATATATATATATATATATACATTTCATATATATATAACATATTTATATATAAAAAACATATAATATATATATAATATATAAAAATATAAATATATATATATATATATATATATATATATATATAATATATATATATATATATATATATATATATATATATATATATATATATGAAGATTCATCATCCGAAGAAAATAATTATTTCTGACGCATAAATTATTTGATGACTTTGTTACAATATATAACTGATAATGCTGTTTTTTTTCAATAAAGTTGTCGGGTTCAAAATTTATAATCCTTTTCCTAATACCGATTTACTTCTGTTAACAAATTCTCTTTGATTCTATCATACTCAGTTCACACTGGGGATAATTAGATTCTCCTTGTTTATTCTTTTTTAAATTTCCGTTTCCGAACCCACCAATTAATATTTAGAGAAAATTTAAAGTACGGACATACCTACATACATTATCTTTTCACCGCTCACATTCTAAAAAGGTTAGTTTTCGTGTAATTTGGGCTGCCCCGACAGCTGTCACTCATTTTTATAACCATAAACAGATAAATTTGGGAAAAATAAATAACAGTGAGAGGGGAAAGTTGGAAAAAATTTCGCAAATTTTACGGGGCCAAACTCTTATGAGTTATAACCCATAACCTAATGATTTTGATGATGATTCGCTTTTCCCAAATAGAAACCCCTCCATTTAATAGGGGCCCTTTGAAACGAGATTTTTTTTTCTGCATATAATACGTTGAATTTTATGGCATGGTATACGGAAAATTTTTGCCGAGAAGGAATAAATTTGGGATGTTGAAAGCACGCACTATTTTGGTATGACCCTGGAAATACAGGTGAGACTGGCTGCACGAAACCAGCCGATTGATAACCAATGTCTTAAAAAAATGTTAGGGCCCAGCAAACGTAAGAAACATCATCTAGTGCCTGGGCAAAATTGTGCACAAGTTTTTTATGTCCTTTTAGAAAAATGTTTCGTCCTTTTGAAATTCGAATTCAAGATGGCGGTTTCCAAAAAGGGTGTGTTTTGATTTTGGACCGATTATTCAAAATTGGGGGTTTTTTTTGGGGCCGTAGATTTTAATTTTTTGTGAATTCAATGAGATGACGGATTTCATGAAGACTGAAAAAGGGTGAAAAGAAAAAGATTGAAAGGAAAGTTTTATACTTGCCCAAAAATTTTTTGACCCAGTTTTTCAGAGTAAAGATTTAAAAAACTTGCCCGGGAAAATAAAAAATTTGGGCAAGATTTTGAATCATTTCTCATAGAATAACCAGGCCCAAAAAAGAAAAAATTTTTTTTGAAAAGCTTGTCTCATTTTTTTTTAAAAATATATGATTCTATTATAACAAAAAAAATCGCCTTCCGGGCCCCAACTTTAATTCATGAATTTTTACAAGGAACTGACCGACTCCAAAAGCTCCTACACACCAATTTTTTTAAAGGAATTTGACTGTCATCACAAAAGTCGTCACCACTTCGCCGCCATCTTTATTCCCGAATTCTGCCGAAAAACTATTCCGATAAAAAAAATCCCCCCGATTTTTTGAATAGAATGAACTATAATCACAAAACTATTGAATGAATGGGATTTTTTTTGGAGGAAAAGTTTTTTTGAAATGTTTTTTTTTGGGAACCTTCCACAGTCTGGAAAAGGAAATATTATCAGGAAAAAACTATACAAGAAATCACAAAAATCTTCCACCTTTTGGGGGCCCCTTTTTTTGGAAAATTCCATAATGCATTGTCACCAATTATGAACACTTTCCAAAATTTCCCCTGAACGGACAACAGAAGTAGGTCAAAATTCACTTGAAGATATGAACTAAAAAAACAAAATGAAATTGCGGAAACATTTGATCCCTATTTTCTCCCCTCTTCCAGACATGAGAAATGATTTGTTTTGGGTCAAATATTGCCCCAAACAAATCATTTTTCAATTTTCGAAAAAAAAAATTAAAAAACCCCGCTTCTCCTGGGTTTGAACCCACGCCCCTTTTGTGAACCAGACGCCTTGACAGTTCGGCCAATTCGGAGATAGTAGGTGTCGTTTTTCCCAACATGTTATTACATTGGTCAATGATTCAGTGAGTACTAATATTTTAAAACATATCATTCTGTTACTCGTTTGGGCCAGGTTTTCTGCAGTCCCCTTTTGGGACTATTACTGGTTAAAGATGTGATCGGTCTTTAGGTTACTGGATTATGATAGAAAAACAAAATTTTGTTCAGCAGGCAGCTGATTTGGCTGGTTTGGCTGAAAGAAATGAACCCCGTAATTATGGGTTGTTTTTTGTTTATTTCCTGAATCTCCGTTTAACAAGATTATTTTTCTCTGACGGAATTAGAATTATGATGATTTATATTACAATTTGTCAAAGGGGAACCTTGGGCATGACGGTCTGCTTCAACAAAGTGTTTGTTGCATACGCAGATGATCGGTAGTAGTTAATTTATTCTCCTAATCGCGATGATCCATGTTTTGCGTGAAGCCGAATCTCTAGGGAAACGATGTCCAGAAGTTCTGCTGGAGCAGTAGGGTACATCACAACACTGTGGCATGATTTTAAACGAAAACTAAACGTTCCCAAAGTCCTATAAGAACCAATCCACATGACCATCTTCGGAACCACGCCACCGCGACGTTCCTGAAGACGGACACCCCCACGAACCTGGTGATCCAAGACATCCACTTTTTACAGAGTAGTCCGATTTCGATGCGTCTTTTTTTCATGGTTAACTTCGAAATAAAACCCATTTGGATTTGGAAAAACCAATAAGGGTAAAAAAATGGAGGATGATTGTTGGTTCACCAATTTAAATTCTTTCACTTCTGAACCGATTCTACCACTCATAACTTTGTACGGGTTATCCGATTCAGATGATTCTTTTTGATTGTATAAGGATGCTTAGTAGTTGGTCCCATTTGAATTTGAAAAAAAATACCCTCAAGTGTGGAAAAATGGGGGATGATTAATTGATTTCACACCTGCGATCCGATTCTGTTGGCAAAATATTGAGTTCTGATGACACTACAATATAATGGAGACCCTGAATTATTCTGATGATGGAGACGGAAGACAGTCGAGGGTTCTCCCCAACGGTTCACAGCAGCTACCTCGTGTTTGGGGTAATAAGTACATATACATGTCCTGACTAACTGACTCACTGATTGACTGATATACGATCAAAGTCCAGATCAAATCGCTGGACTTGAGAGCAAAAATTTTGGCAGCATTTTTTCATATTCCATCCCTGGGTCAACAGGGTGAGAAGGGGGGGTGAAAGTGAAAGTACAGTTGGTTCTGAAATAAGAGTCATGGAAATCAGTATTTGGGCTTTTTCTTCACAAATAGAGATGAATTTGTTTCAGGGGTTTTAAAAATTTCAATCCTAAAGGTGAAATGGGGTTGGAAATCGGTATACTTAGTTTTGAAGTTAGGATCACGAAAATCAGTATTTGGGGGTATTTGTTACGAATAAAAATACATGTTTTGTTGTTTTGAAATTCAACACCTAAAGGGATGAAATGGGGTTGAATTGGGATTAAGTTTGTATGGATATACAGTTTTTTCAAGTTGGGGTCATAAACATTGATGCGGGGTCTTCGTAACAAATAGAAGAAATATGTATTTCAGTTTTTTTGGGGAAATTAACCCCTGAAGGGGGGAAAAGGGGGTAAGGGGGGGGTGCTAAAAAATCGGTATTTGGTCTTTGGAAAGAGAAGAAATACATGTTTCAGGTTTTTAAATGAACCCCCAGGGGGTGAAAGGGGGGGGGGAAGTTTGTGGGGGAGTTTCCGTTTTTTTAAGTAATAAAAATTTGGGATTGGGTTTTTTACAAAAAAGAAAAAAGTTTCAGATTCTTAGAAACCTTCTAAAGAGGTGAGGAATCTGAAAAAGGGCAAAAAAAAACCGTTAAAAGGGGACTCCTTTTTCCCGCTTGTTATGGTACAAATAGCCAATTTTGGGAAAAAGGGAAGAAGTTCCAAATTAGTGGGGGAATTAGTAGATTTCAAAAAAAAAATTTGAATTAAAAATTTTTTAAAAAAAATTAACCGAAAAAAAAAACTGAAAAGCCACAGTCAAAATAACCCCTTTTTATTCCAAAAAATCTAACTAATGCAAGTAACAATTTTTAGTACCAAAAAAGGGTTTTGGGATCCCCCAAGTTCACCCTTCCTGGGAAAAACCCCGGTTTCCCCCCTTCTCTTTTTTCTTTTTCCAAACCCTTTTTCCCCAAGGATTATATTTTGGGGATAAAATGGGAAAAGGGGGACAGTTAACTATAAAAATGAATCAAATGGGTTTAAATTCAAAGAAGTAAAAACTCATTGAATGAAAATGGTGTTGGGTGAAGAAGTTTTCCCCAAAAAAAATCAAAAGTAAATTTGTGGTTGTGAATTTTTACGATTGCAATTTCCCCCATGTATTGAAATCGGGGGAAAAAAGGGGGGTGATTTTTTAAAAGATGGGGGGGAAAACCAGTTTTAAAAAACCAAAGGGGGAATAACCAATTTTGTCCCTCATTGAACCCGGGGGAAAATTTTTTAAGACCACAAATTCACAAAAAAAAATTAAAAAAGTTCAAAAAATGGAAGAGTTTTAAAGTTTAAAAAAGGGGGCCCCCCAGTACATTTGGGATTAAAACACCTGCATTTTAAAGGGGGGGTTTAAAACCCGGGGGGTTTTAGGTGGACATTTTAAAAAAAAAAAAGAAAGGACCTTTTTTTCCAAAATTTTCCCAAGAAGGGGAATTTAAAAAACTCAGTTTGAATATTGAATAATGCCGTGGGGTTTTGGGGGAAACCAAAAATTGGAAACCCAGCGAAAAAAATATGAATTAAAATTCATCATCCCCCCCCCCAAAAAAAAGTTTTGTCACTAAAATGTACCATAATCATAAAAAAAAGAAAAAATTAAAAAAAACCCAAAAAAAAAATCCCCCAAAAAAAACCCTTTTGGAGTTTCCCAAAAAAAGGAAAAAAAAGAAATTGTGGGAGTACAGGGTTTTTGGGGATCGAATCTTTAAAAAAAAGACGTATAGAAACAATTGGCTGTTTTCACCCATATTTTTTAATCCTGTACATAGACAAAATATTTAAAATAAAAAATTCCCAAGAAATAAAAAAAAATTAAAAAAAATAGTGTATTTTTTTAAACAAATTTTTTTGGGTATCCCCTGAATTATATTGATTGGCCCGACCTAACCTTTTTTATATAAAGGAATTTCCCCTTTTTTTTTTTTTTTTTTAAACCCCCGGAACACACCCCGGATTTTTTTATTTTTTTTAATTTCCCCCTTTTCCATAAACCCACCCCGAATTCAAGTTTTTTTTCCCCGATCTTCAAGAAAGTAGACCACAGGACCCCCTATAATTTTTTTTTGGGGAAAAAATTTTCCCCCTTTTGACCAATTGGGAACAAAACCCTTTTGGGGAAAATTTTTTCCACGAAATTTACTTAACCCCGACATGGTCGTAGTGAAAATTTTTTTGTTTAGTAGGATCGGGGTTGTTTTGATATTGGTATACCCCTTTTTTGGGTTTGAATTTTTTTTTTTTTTCGAAAAACCCGAGGTTTCATTTGAATGGTAGGGAACCGTATCATTAAAAATGTGAAACAAATCAGGTAGAATATCCAACCATTTGTAAGTTCCCCGGGGACAATTTTTTCCCAAAATTTTTTCCCCTTTTTTTTAAATTTCCCTTTAAAAAGTTCTACGATACTAGCTTTGAGGGGTAGAGAAAAAAATGTAGTGTTTGATTTTCCATGTGTCCATTTAATGTTTTAAAAAAAGCTTATTAAAAAAAACCCTTGCCCAAACGGTTTGCAGTTTTTTTGGGGGTAACTCTAATTTTTTTTAAAATTTTCCCCCCAATTAAAAGAATCGAGCCCCCGGTTTTTTTTTTAAACCCCGGTTTTACACCAAAATATTTTGGAAAAAAAAAGTTTATAAAAAACCAAAATATACTTATTACCACTTTTAAAAAAGTTGAGTGGGGGAAACATTTCCCCCAAATCTGCTTTTTAAAAAAATAAAAAAGCCCTTTTTTGATAAAATGACCCCGTTTTTAAGGGGTTTTTGGGGCGGGAAAAATTTGGGGTTTCCCCTTTTTTTTTTTTTATTCATTTTTAATTTAAAAAGGGCATTGAAGAAAAATTTTTTAAAAAAAGTTTTTTGTGTTTTTTTGATCCTTTTAAAAAAAATTTAATTTTTTCTCCCTTAGTTAAAATTTTTGAAAAAAGGGCCCCGACTAAAAAAACATCCCGTGTTTTTTATTTTAAAAAACCCAAAAAACAGCCACCCGGGGGGGGCAAATACTTTCCCAAATTTTCAGGGATGTGGTGTTTTTCAATGTCCGGGTTTTTTTTTTGTAAGCCCTTGTTCTTTACCCATAGAATGTGGTGTTGTAACTGGTTTTATTATATCGATGAATTTGGGGTTTGCAGTAGAAGTAGAAAAACCCCCTTTTCAGGATTAAAACCAAAGGGATATTTTTTGGGACTTTTCCGTATGATATCAATATATGGATCAATATCGGTTTTCCGATAACCTGATGGATTTTTTTGAACATCAGTTCTAAAAACCCGGGATTTCCCTTTTTATATGAAATGTATAAATTGATAACAATTTTCCCGCACCATCGAAGCTCGGGTTATAAAACCAATAGAATTTTTTTCGTCTCGGTTGAAAAAAAACCCCAAAAGGTTAATATCGAATTTGTTTCGGTACCCGAAATTTTGTCATCTATATATTTAAATTAAGGAATTGCAAATTGTCGCAAGTATTGTTCTTGGGTCCATCAGAGGTTGTTTTTTCATCAAAAAAAGCTTTCACCCAAGTCTTGGGGGTGTGTTTCCCATCATATTAAAATGTTTTTTTCCCCCAAGATAAATTTTGGGGGAGTTGTGGTTTTAAAAATTTTTTTTGGGGTGTTGGGGGATGTGTGACGGGGGTTGGTATCTCCTGTTTTAATTCGGGTTTTTATTTGGGGTTGGTTGCCCAAACGAAGATAAAATTTTAAAAGGTTTTAACCCCGGTTTTAAATATT
This sequence comes from Gonioctena quinquepunctata, assembly GCA_018342105.1. NCBI lineage: Eukaryota > Metazoa > Arthropoda > Insecta > Coleoptera > Chrysomelidae > Gonioctena > Gonioctena quinquepunctata. Next base: position 16,790 of record JAFIRS010003108.1, on the reverse strand, counting down.
TTTTTTTTCTAATTGTGATTCGATGTCGCGATATCGGTTTCAAACTTTTATTTTTTTTCAAAGCTCTCCTTGTTTGCAACAACGGGATTTTTAATCAGATTATATTGAATGAACATCAGAAAAAACCCCCTTTTTCCCTTATATAGAAATGAATTTTCAAACCTTTTAACGTCCATTTGTACGGGAACAATTTTTATCGATAACAAAAAAAACCAAATTTTTGCTTCCAACAAAAAAGCACAAAAGTTTTTTAAATTTCTCCATAACATATCAACACAAAATGATCATCATATATATCCCTTAAATTTGTGAGATCTTGTTAAAAAAATAATGAGTAAATTGGCATTATCTTTTTATGAGTTTTTGGGAATAGCAGAAAAAGGGTTTAAAAAGGTAAAAAAAATAAAACATGTTGATGGGGGCCGAAGCAGAAATAGTTCTTTATGATTTTTTTGATCACATGTAGCAACATCATCAAAAATTATGACTGAATAGTTGTCGATATCAGGGGTTAAAAGAACAGCCTGGAATCGATATTCATAAAAAACCCGGGATTTCGGGTGGGGTTTCCCAGTAATAATTTCAAATAATTATTTTTTGGGTTGGAAATAGTGATTTGGGAATATAGATACACTTTTTAAAAATCGTGGGCCATGGGGTTCCCCAGTAGAGATAACATCACATTCTCTTTCCAGACCCACTAGCACCGATGAGCAACCCTCTTTGGAATCTCCTCCAAAGAGGGTGCCTTGTTTCCTAAACTTGTGTTCAAAGTTAAGTTCGTCATGATTTAATATGGGTAGTGCAATATTTTTGTTTCCCAGTCTTCTTGGGTAGCGGGTTATTAAAACTAAATCATATCCAAAAGAAAAATTTTTATATATATATATATATATATATATATATATATATATATAAAAAATACCCAATATCAATATAATGGTGAAAAAAAAGGGTCGATTGTTAGTTCAATACAAACTCTACAAAGAGGGGGTTGGGGTCTCCTGAATACTCGTCAAAAAACTTCCTGTGGGAAATCCCGTTCCGGGATATAATTATTGGGGGCCCCGGAACAAAGTTAAAAAAAACGGTTTTTAAAGAGGTGATAAAGGTGTGAATCCTCTAGACGAAGCGTGTAAAAAACCCTGATGGATACTCCCAAAAAAAAAAAGATAAAAAGCTAGAAATATCGTTGACCAACAATTGGCATCAGTTGTTTAGAACGTTTGAAAGCGTCAGACGAAAAAATTGGGAAAAAAATTACAGCATTTGGAATTTTGGAATATTATGAATATGAAAAGAAAATTTGGGGTATGGGTTTGAACAAAAAAAACGTTTTTTAAAAAAAAAGAAAGGGGGTTAAAAATTGCTAAAAAAACCAAAAATCAAACGAAAAAAGGGTGAAAAAACCCCCCGGTGGTTTTTTCCCATTGTTGTTACCATTTCTGAGCCTGGGGCAGTAGGAGGTGGTGCAGCTTTTGCTTCTGCAGTCAATAAAAAAAGGTAAAAGGAACAACTTGCTGAAAAAAAGGGGCAAATTGGCCCTGGAACAAAAAGGGAAATGTTTTTTACGCCCTCGCATTGGGTACGGAATGCAAGCTAAAAATTATCAAAAAAAAAAAATTTTAAAAATTTTTCCCCGCACAGGCTTTAAACCCAATATCGATCTCATAGAAAATGCTACTCGTTTGAAAATTCCATATTTCCGAGGTGTTTTATGAGAGACAAACTTCCACAAAAAATTAAAAAAAAGAATGTGGAATAGTTAATCTTGATACTGATGGGGGGAAAAGGGGAACCCCCATAATGATATGAAAAAGAAGAATGGACATTTTAAATATTTTGATAGTTTTGGAATCTTCGCCACCAACCGAAGGGATGATATATTTTTTTTTTAGTAATAATGAGGGGAAAAAACAATTAAATATAATTATGATACTGTGAAAAAATTCAACCCCTATCGATGGGGAAAATTATTTCCCTTTTTGTTTTATATAACCAATTCCATTGATGATTTTAGTCATTCATCAATAAAAAAACCACGGGAAAAAAAAATATGTCTTATACTTTCACTTTTAAGAAATCCATCCTCCATATTGAGTTATGATTTCAACCCACCACTATTTTTTGGATGAAAATTTTCGAATATGAAAATAGGTTTAGCAAATTTTGATTCATTTAATGTAATCCCAAAATTACAAAATCTAACAATGTTTTTTGTAGGGGGTGACATCGACCAATTCCAATAAAATTCTTTCCCAAAGGTTTTTTATGATAAAAACCCGTTTATTAACCCACTAAGGGAAAAAATGGGCAATAGTGAAAGTGGAAAAAAATAACAAAATTGGTTCACACCCAAAGTGACCATTAAAACAAATAAAAAAAAAATTTTTACTGTTGATAATTCTATAGGAAAAATTTAGTTCGGAAAGAGAATTCTTTAGGGGATATCTATACATCAGATCATGAAGTGAAAACCCTTTTCGGTAAATACATTTGTATCGATTGTAATATTGCCATGGGTTCTTTTTGTGAATGGAGACCCAGTCCCGTCATTCATAAATTTTTTTCCAAGGTCCACGGGGGAAAAAAAATAGTAGAGAGCCCCCAAAATATCTTGTTTTCCCCAGTTAAATCAAGACAATCAATAACATCACAGTCAAAGTTTTTGGGATAAAAAAATTTAAAATTAATTGATTTTCGGAACAAAGGGAAGTGACAATCCGCTTACATTTGGGGAAAAAAAGATCGTTTAAAAAATGGTTTGGAGATTCAAAAAGCCCCCGAGACAATCATAAAAAAGGAAAATTGAAAGGGGAGAAAAACCCACAGTACCCACGAAAACTCCCAAAATTACTCACATTGGACAATATAAAATTTTCCCTTTCAGTCGTTAGGTTTTAAAAGTTTTAATATAATGGACATTTACATATCACAGGAAAACCCTTTTAAAAGTGATAAAAAGATTGAGGATTATCATTTTCACATATCAACCCTATATTAGTAGTGGGTTTAAAAACAAAAAATGATGAAATAAAAATTTCCCTTTTCCCCAAGATTTGGGATGCTTATACTTTTACCTTGTAATTCATACATCTATAAGGGAAAAGCTCACCCCCTTGATGGAAATCCAACTCAAAAAATTGAAGTTTATCAAAAAATGCTTTGGCGTATCTATTTCGTGAGCTCCGTTATGAATTGAATGGTGTAGTTGTAGATAGTGTGAGAAATTTTTGGGATTGGTATCGACTAGAAAAATTATTTATCTCTTAAAAAAAATGAAGTATTTTCTAAAAAATTTGGGGGTTGGTTCCCAAAACCCAGATGATAAAATTTGGTAGATGAAAAAGGGAAAAATTTCAATGTATGTATTTTTCAAGTTTTTGGGGGATTTTGGAAGATTTCGGGAAAATTATCCTGAATATGAGAAAAGGGTTAAATATTAGTTCGTGAGAGCCATGATTATGATTTGACGAGTAGTGATGTTTCAAAAAAGCTTGACATAACCAAACAAAATTTTTAAATTTTCCCCCTTTAACACCTAGCTTTAAAGAAAAATTGGGGAAAAAAAACAAGTTATAAACAAAAAGTTGAACTGTTTTGAAATTTAAAAATTTGGGGGAACTGATAAAATACCCTTTTCGTTGAATGAAAAAACGGACATCGTTTGTAAAACCACTACAAAAAGTGGAAACCCCGGGGGAAAATGTCATTATTGCATTCCGGGAAGGGTTTAAAAAAGAAAATTTGGGAAAAACTGATATGGTACTTTTTGATCACTGCAATCTCAACAATATCAGAGTTTCTTAAATTCGGAACGATACCCCTATAATGATTTGAATTTGTTTTTAAAAAATAATAAATAGGGAAATATATGACATGTATAAAAACTTGAAGTTAATCATATTCCACCAATAAACCTCTATTGACCCCAAGTAAATTAAAAAACCACAGCTCCATTAATACATATCGATTTACGACAAAAAAGTTACCCAAAAATTGGGTCAATGGTTTTAAAGAATCAGTTTGGACATTTGACGAAACTTCGAAGAATATATTCGCCCTGTTTGATTCTTTAAAAAAAGGAAATTTTTCCCTTTAAATCCATTAACAAAAATTGTAAAAAAAACTTAGGGGGATGTTCACTGAAACGATATAAAGCTTTTTCCCAACACGCAATCATCATTTTCAATATGATATCAGTATATCGAAAAAGTTAAAAAAAATTCATAGAAATATAAAAAGCACTGGAAACCTTGATCGATTTGGGAATTTCAATCGAGTTTCCCCAAAATTTTGGTTAATCTAAAATATGATTTTGGTGGTTGAGGGAAAAGGTTAAAATCGAAATAAAAAATTTCGTAAAGGGAAATTTTTTCATTCGAGGGAAAAAATTTTTCCCAATTTTATATTTAAACCACCGTTCCCTATGAATACCCTCCAGAAATTCCCAGTCAAGCGACATGGTTGATGAACAAGTATCACTGTATAAAAAATGGAGCGAGGGACCCTTCCCACATAAATTTGGAAATATTGTGAAACGACAAACCACGATGTAGATTTTTTTACATAAAAGGGTCGTAAAAAGTTTGATTTTTTCAAACAATATCCCCAATACTCCCCGGGGGTTGGACGAACCCCCCAAATTGCAAAATTGTCTAAACCCCCGCTGTTTATTCCATTTAAAGAGGATTGTATATGTGCACTTTCAAATTTTTTATTATCTTTATGAGAATTTTTAATGAAAGAATAAATATTATCGGGGAAATTTGTATTTCTTTTTACCCCTTCAACAGGTTATAAAAGGTTTTAACCTCGTTCTGAACTAGTAAAAAAGGGTTTTCCCAAACCAGTTTGTGAAAGTCATTGAACCTCTAAAGACTAATTAGTAAAAACCCGGGTTTTTAAAAACCCATTTTCACAATCATAAAACTGGTTGTTAAAATTTTCCCCCACCATAACTTTTTAAAACTAAAAATATTTTTCATTAGTATCGTTAATTATCATCAAGAAATAAAGTGAAATTTATTGCAAAAGGTTTTCCATTGGTACTTTTTTGCGACATATACGTAAAAATTTTGTTCGTAGTTTTTTAAAAAGAAAAAAAAAATTTGAATAATGCAACAGTGGAATTCCTACCAACCTCGAGTCGACAAAAGGGGGAATTTAACCAAAACACATATAAAAATGGTATGAAAAACTCCACCCCATGCATTCAAAAACCCAGAATAGTGGGTTATCGATTCTCCAGTGCGAAATCAATCTGGATTATAAAAATTTTTTCAAAGGGGTGAAAAAAATTTTCCTGGATATTATCTCGGAATATCTCAACAAATATATCAATTTGAAAATAAATTTTAAAGAACTCTTTGGCGGAATTTCCAAAAAAAAAAGTTACCCTTTTATAAAATTTTTTCAACACTAGGAAAAAAAAAACGCTCTCCACGGACTTAAAACCAAATTTTGAAGATTTCAAAATGAGATAAACAAAATTTGAGTTTTTTTGAAAGACAATCTGGGGGGGATCTCGAAAAATTTGGGTTTTTGTGGAGGGAAAAAAAAAAACTCCACTTTCTGCATCTTTAAATATAAAATTACCAAAAACCAAAGAACCCAAAAAAAGCTGTGTTGAATTTGCCCCAACGATGATAGACATTGCTTTGCGTGGTCTATAAATGAAACAATTTTCCTGCAAAATGGTACGTTTTTAAACCTGCCTCATCCCCCCCTTTACAACACATTTTTAAAATTTTGGGGGGACGACTTTCCTGTGAAATTGAAGGATATATCGAAATTTGAAATTCTGAATCATATTTCGGTGAATGTGTTTGGAGTAATATCCATTTCAAAGATGGTAAATGGAAAACCCGGGACATCGTTGGACCATTGTATTTAAATCAAAACTTTAAAACGTTAATTTTCCTTTCGGGATGATAAAGGGAAAAACCCATTACTCCCTCAAAAAAAAAAACTTGCCCAAATTGGTTTCCAAAAAAAAATAAAAACATGATGGCCCGAGGTATATTTGTGATGGATGTCTTTAATTTTTCCCCCGGAAACAGGAGAAGGTTTTCACCAAACCCTGATTGTAAACCACATTTGTGTTACACTACCAACATCAGATATGATTATCAACAAATTTTGGGGGAGACATTACCCGGGAAAAATTCAAAAATTTTCCAACTTACAAAAAAAAATGCAAAGTTCCTTTTTTGATATATGGAGACTTTGAAAATTTTCTCCCAATTCATCATAGTGAACCGAGTGATACAAAATCGTTTTTTTTTTAAAAACTTTTTGAACATGTCCTTCTCATTTTTTTGTATTAAATGAACATTTGATGATAAGTATTCCCAGTTTTTCCCAAAACCGGGGGTTGATTGTGTTGGGTGTTTTGTGAAGAAATTGGGTGAATATGTTTTTTTAAAATATACAACCTCATTTAAACATTAAACCAATGACCCCTTTTCTGAGGAAGAAAGGGAAAACAAGTTTCCCGACGTCACCAACATTTAATATATGTGAAAGACCCCACATCCGAAGATATAAAAGTTCCCACCATAATCACCCAATGGGGCCTATATTGCTTTACGCACTCAATTTGTAATTAATTTAAAAAAAAAATTTATTTCCAGTATTCTTTTTATTTAAATTGACAAACTACGATTGTCACTTGTTCATAAAGAAAAATTTGGGTACTTTTAAAAAAGAAAAAGGGTTTCCGCTATTGCAAAAAAACAAAAGAAATTGTTTTATTTCCAAAAACAATTTTGGGGGAAAAAAACAATGAACCCCAAAAATTTGAAAAAATTTTATAACACTGAGGTTTGGGATTCTTTCCGATTTTTTTTCCCAAATCTTTGGGTAAATTGAGTCAAACATTGGGAAACTTCCCCCGGGGTTTGGGGGGGGGGAAAAAATTTTCAAGACGATAAAACATTTAAATGATACGACGTAAAGGGGGTTTTTTCCCCCTTTTTCATATGTTGATTGTTCCCGAAAATTGGGGCAAACCTCTTTACCAAAAAATCTGATTTTTTTTAAAACCCCCCCGTGGGATGCTCTTTTTCCCATAATGATTATGGTAAAAAGCGCAGGAGGTGTGGGCAGATTTGACTGTTCTGACGTTAAAGGGGAAAAAATTCTGAATCTAAACCGAAATTGAAAAACCCCCTTCTTTCCGACGTTTTTTTAAAAAATTTCCCCAAAATATGTTTGGATAAATATGTTGGATCCTGCTCAAAACATGACCCCATCCCCAGGGTGGGGATGCTCCGTTATACAAAAAAACGAATTACAAAATGCTCACCCGATATCGATATGCAATTTTTTTTAAGAAAGGTATTTGGGTGGGGTCAGTCAGTGGCCCCAAAGAAGAGCTTTGCAAATAATGAATTTGTATCTACTATGATCCCCCCGCCAAAATCTTTTTTTGTGTACCTAGATGCTACAAACTTATATGGTGCTGTGGGTGAAAATTCTTCCCTGGTGATTTTCGATGGTTGGGCCCGAATGAAATTGATAATTTTGATTGTCTGCAAATTGAAAAACCCTCATCAAAAAGGTTTTTTCTTGGAAGTTGATTTTTGGGAAAAATCCACAAACCCCCACAACACACATAACGATTTACCATTTTTGTCCCGAAAAAATCATACCCCTAAAAGTCGAAAACCCCCAAATTGATTCCCAATTTTTCATAATAAATTTAAGTACATAATCCATTATAAAAAAATTTAAACCCAAAGTTTACCATATGGTTTTTTATTGACAAAGATTCATAGGTGTTGGAACACCCAAACCATTTTTGAAACCATATATTGATCTCCCAAAACCCAAATTACGAAATGCTGCTAAAAAAGAAATTTTAAATTTAGCTGTACAAATTCCCCGTTAACAGTATTTACGGGAAAAAGTCTTGAAAACGTGGAGAACAGACAAGATATTAAATTGTGCTCATTGGGAAAATTTACAAGGATCTATTGGTGCTGGGGACTGATTTCAAACCTCATTTCAAATCTTGTTGGTTTTTTAGTGAAAATCTATTGTATCCAAAAAGGAAAAAAAAACGAATTTGCTAATAAAAACCCAAATTTTTGTAGGATTTTCTGTTTTAAATATTTCTAAAAAAATCATTTACAATTTTTTTATGGATTGTCAAAACCCAAATATCAGGAGAATGCAAAACCCCCGCTAAAACGGATAAGGACTCCCTTTTTAATTTTACCACAAACAGACAATGTATATGAGGATATAAAAAAAATATTGATTATTTCGAAAACATCCCAAATTTTAAACAAAACAACGTTTTTTTGGGTTTTCCCGTCCTCTTCAACCCCGGAAGTTCAAGGATGAACTAAAGTAAAAAATTTTAGAATCTTTCTATGGTCTGTCAACAAAGACATTTGTGTTAACTCTGTAAATCCCATCAACAAACGACTTGAAAAATATGAAAAGCCAAAAGGGTCTCCAGGAATGTTTTTAAAAAAAATTTTATTCACTTTTTCCGATTATGTAAGAGTTTTTTAATCGGAAATTCCATTTACGGAAAATGTATTAAACCCGTTTCTACTTTTCACACTATTCAAAACAGAGCTCAAGAATAAGATTGCTTTATCAAGTCATGATGATAAAAAATTTGTTTTTTTCCGAATGGGGAAACACTGGCCTGGGGGGGTTTTTTCTTGGGGGGGTTCCAAGTTGGATGTATTATTAAATATAGCTGAAAAGTTGTAATTTATTTTATACAAAAAAACAATTTGTCGAGTTTAGTAGTTTTATTCAATTACAAAACATCTTCCCGTATTTTTTTAAAAAGGCAATCTAGATTGGGGCTTGGGGCAAACCATCTCGTGAGTGCGATTCTGGGCGATTGGAATTACCAAAAAAAGGTAATTGAATTTGAAGATTGAATTTTTCATATTTTTGGGAGTTTATACCATGAAACAATTCCCGTGGTTCCCCTTTTTGTTTGATAATCCAAGGGAAAAATTTAAATTCTTCACCTGAATCCCCTAGGGGAAATTCCCCGTTTATGGAAATGACGGGATTTTTAATTTCCCTTTTTACATTCCATTGTGAAGGATGTCAACCAGTGAAGTGGGGGTAACCCCTGAGACACAGCTATATAGTATATCAACCAATGAACCCCAAAAAAGTAGACTCCCTTTTTTTTTTTCCCGGAGGGGGGGGGACAGATACAACTGATTCCATTCCCGTTTTTTTGTGGAATCGTTTCGCCTCATCAGTAACTTGAACTCTGTAATTTTTTTTTTTGGAATTGGGTATTTCCCCAAAATCTCACATTATCCTTGTATAACGACCCCATTGATGGGAGACGGTGATGTCTCATTTTGGGTGCCATTGCTATCAAAACGAATGAATAATTCCCTTTTTAAACTGAGATTGATGTAGAAATAAAATTCCCAGAAAAAGGCAAAAATCAACCCAAATTTTTAATCTAAAACAACTGATTTTTGTATACTATTTTTTTATATAAAAAAATGGTTTTCATATTTTTTTTTTCATTTTTTTTTTTTTTTTTTCCAATTTTTCATGTCGTAAAATTGCCCCTGCCTGTCGAAATTTTTTTCTGTTCTCTTTTTTATTTTCCCAAACCCAAAGGTTTTCTGATGATGTCCCTGTCCGGGGTTTGGGGTTTTATGTTTCATAGTTGTCCCAGTTCTCCTCTCCTTTTAAAGGGGGGACGGGGTTGGTTGGGTCCCTTTAAAGAAATATGGGACACTTTTGGGCATATCTGGGGCACCCGGGGCAAAAGCCTCCTTTATCCCTTTTCCCCCCTTCCTGACCAGTAGTGGATTGGGTCTTTCTCCATGTCTTTGGGGGAATTCAAAATTTTGATGGATTCCTGAAAATTTTTTTTTTTACTTGATGTGGACAAAATTGTAAAAAAGTTCCCACAACCTTCAAATTATTATGATTCTACTTCGAAAAAAAGTTCTGTGTGATAACGGGAGATCGATCTACAATTTAAAAAGATGCTACGTTCTGATACTTTTCCATACTATTCTCTTTTAATATATATTGTAAAATCCCACCCCCCCACACACCCGAAATTAGATCGGGATTAAACCAGTTTCTAAAATTAATGTTCGATGAGGGTTTCCCTGAACTGGAAAACCAGTTTGGATTTATATTTTCTACAACACCAAAATCCTGTCAAACTAGTTTCCAAAGTCAATGTCCTAGGAAGATTCAATGAACTGGAAAAATGGTTTATATTTCAAAAAGGGTTTAAAAGGGGTTTTTGAAGAGGGGGTGTTGATATATATTCAGACATCTTTGGGAAACCCCTTGTCACTCTCATAATTTCTGTTCCTCATCTTGATATACAACAATTATATAGTTTTTCAATGGCGGACTTTTGGTGATTTTAGTGGGTTTGAGTTGATGGACTTTTATATGGAAAAAATTTGGGTTTCAAAAAAACGAGAAAACAATTTCCTTCCCGGGCAAGAATATCTCCCAAAAATAAGGAATTGTCTGCAGGGTGTATAACGGAAAATTTCTACACGGGGTTCCAAGAGATATTGAAAAAGAAATTTTGTTTTTTTGTATCTACGACATATTGGACAAGCTAGAAAGAAGAAGGTCGAATGCCTGCATAAATTTTTTGACATTATAATTTGGGTCTTTGACACTGTAATACCTGAAGTTAGCCACCGTTTTGCTTGTAATGCAAACGGTATATCATCAGATTTTATGCAAACATTGTTTTTTATGTAACACCTCCCGAAATTTAACTTCCCCACAATGGAATCTCCACAGGTACCCCCAGGCTCCCCGAATTAAAAAAGAAAAAATTTATTTGTGTTTATTAAAAATTTAAATAAATATTTGTTTTTATTTTTTTGCTTTTGATACCTCACTAACCCAACATCTTCATATAATAATTTTTTTTATCCCTTTTGGAAAAAAAAAACCCAAAAATCTATTCCCTCCCCAAAATGTATTCAACCCATATTTAAGGTATATCGGGTCCCCCTGGAACACCCCATATTATTAATAACTCCTACTTTTTAAAAGATCATTTTTTTCCCATTTTTTTTTATCCGGAATTCTCATTTCTCTTACCCTTTTTTGAAAAAAACATTTTTTCTTATTCTATCACGCCATCGATCATCATCTCCACCATTGATATTTTTAATACAATTTTATTTTACATTTGTTAAAATCATTTTTTCATTTTCCCACTATAAAAAAAACCCCAAAAAAAAGCACTCAATTTCCCTTTAAAAAACCCCCTTTACCCTTTTTAAAAGTCACATTTTCCCTTTTCCCTTTTTTTATCAAACAATTTCTCATTCTCTCTCCTTCTTTGTATTGAACATTCTTCTTATTCGATCACGTCATCGATCATCATCTTTTTAAATCTTATACTATCAAAACATTGATATTAAAACATATATATTTTTTGTTATATCATTTTCATTGCCCACTATAACATTATTATATTGTGATTATATTCATCCCCCAAAAAAAACCCCCCAAAATTGGAATAGGTTTTTAATCATCAAAAAAATTACGTGGTTTTCCCTTTTTTATTCTTATACTTATATCCCCAACCTGTCATCATCTTTTAATAAAAAACCGAAATATATTTTGTCCTTTTTTGATTCATCCCTAAACATCCCCTTTTTTTTTTTATCCCCCATAACATCAAACCTATATTGAACCCATAACGTACAGTGACTTCCCCCCTCTAATACATTTCTTCTCAATGCACATATATTTTTTAAAAGGGTTTTCCACTTTTTTTGGAAAGTCTCATTCATCCAAAAATCGATGTTACATATGTTTTCGTGGAACTTGGGAAAAGATTCATTTTTTTCCCCAAAAAATGTTTGCAATTGTTCCTGTGTAAAGGGGTTTGGATTGGGGAAAAAGGAGTAAAAATTTTGGAAAAAGTTTTTTTTTCGAAAATGGGTTTAGTTGGGGCACATTTTCCCCAAATGTTTTCAAAATTTTTCCTTTTATGCCGGGGAAATTTTAATTTGGGAAAAAAAGTTTTAGTGAAACTTAGTGAAAATGTTTTTTAAATTTAAAATGGTTCAGCTTGGAGGAACACTTTCCCGATTCTGATGGTTTTTTATTTATACATTGAAATGGGTCGTTGCTTTTTAATAACTTTTGTTTTTAAAATCCCCCATGTAGGTATTAAAAAAACAGGTAACGATCTAACTCTTCACAATTTTTTTACTTTTTTTTGCCTATGAATACACATTGTACATTCTTAATACAGAGTGTTTTTTTTCCCCGGGAAAAAAGCACATTTTTTTTTAAATGAAACTCACTTCCATGTCTACAGGGTGTCTTTCTCTACCTTTAGCCCTATATTCATAGAGAACTCAAAAGATATGTTAAAAAACAAGATGGTTATTATATATTTATTTGGGGTACATAGTCACATGTGTGACATCAGAAAACTCAATGAACAAAAAATTTATAATAATAATCGACTATATTAAAACTATATATATATAAGTTTATATAGGGTAAATGCTCAGGGTGTTTTTCTCTATATATCATGGGGAAATCAGAAGAAAGTACTTGCAAATCAAAATAGTTACTATTTTGGGTCAATCTCAGATGTGTAAAATTTGGGGGAAATACGTACCCAACCCTTTATTCAGCAATAGAAAAAAAATAATTTGGCCCTAAATGTATGCAAATATCAATAGAGCTGTTTTTTATCTTACCCTTTATGGAAAAAACAATGTTTAATGAGCCCCTTTTTAACTACTACTAACCTACCTATATTTATAATTGAACAAGTTTATTAATTCCCAATAAATACATTTTTATCCTTTACCTAAATAATGATAAACCCAATTCTTTACTTATGATACAAAACCCCCTTGAATAATGGCAGGGGACATAAACGGAAAAATTAACAGGGTTTAAAAGAAGTAGGTTTAATCCATATCAAAAAGCTTGAATTTTTTCTGCAATTCTATGGATTTCTCCGGGATCTTCATGAACCCTGGTCATTTGTTTCAACAGATCTTCTACTTTTTTTTTTCATATTCAATTTTTGTTTTTTTTCAATTTTCTGGTTTTGAAATTTTTTTTCCCTTTTATCTCGTTTTTCATGAAAATTTTTTTTTGTACCCCCCTTTCCCCAAATAACCAATTCTTCAGGGGTTCCCTTCCCCGAAACTCCCCCCTTGTCGTCTATGGACTCGGCTATGAATCCCCCCTTTTTTCCTCACCCATGAAGATGCAGTCCGATGCCCTGGATAATGGTCTTTTAAATTTCCCCTTTCCCCCCATTCACCCCCCCTCAGGTGATTCTGCAATTTGATACTGGGCTGCCCTCCTTCGGTAGAACCGGTTCCCTAAAAAGTCCTGGGGGCGGTTTTTTGGGGTGGCCCCGAGTCCTGGAGATGATGGTTTTCCCCATGAATGGTCCCGGGTTTGGGCGGGCCCATTGGGTACCCACTTGGTCCTGCTGTTTTCCTGGTACTGGGGAGTAGATGGTCCCCTTGGGAAAATCCTGGGATGCTTGGGGATATTTCTTAGTTTTTCTGCATGTTTTCAACTCTTTTGGGAAAAACTGATTGAAACCTCTCGAGTCTGGTTTATATATATTCGTTAATTTTAAAAAGAGGGATGTGCATAACCACCGTTTTTTTCCTTTATTTTTATAATTGCATTTGCAACTTTAATGGGACCTGCATATTCCCCATCTGCCTTTTAAATTTCATGAACTCATGAAATGAGTTTAACATGTTTTTTTAAATTTTTAATAGTCCCCTTTTTTTTTTCTCCCCCTATTTTTCCCTTTTATCTCTACTTTTATCTAATGATAGATTTTATCTCCCGGCCCGGCGAACAGATTTCTTTGGGAAAATTTCTTTGAACAGGACATTCATCTGGTTGACCAGCATTTTTTCGTTATGAGTTCAAGGCCCGTCTATCCCCATCTCATGTTCCATTTTAAAGTGGTTGGGGGAAATTCCCCATTAAAGGGGAGCAATTTCCCAATTTCATTGTGACTTGCTAATATTTATATCGATTTTCAGTTTTTAATCAATGTGAACATTCGAAAATACTCCTACATTCTTCAAATTTGTAATAATTTATAATAATTCCACAACCATTGTGAATGTATTCTTCATGATATTTCATTGATTGGGAAAATGAAAATTGAGCAATAATATCATTTCCCGGATTCCCCTTTAATAATTCCCCAACTACTTCAGAAAGTATTCTTCATGATATTTCATTGATTGGAAAGGGAAAAATTTTGCAATACTATCATTCCCGGTTCCCCCATATTTAAAAATAATGGTTACAAAAACTACTTGTGAACGTATTCTTTTTGACTATACCCTTTTCTTTTGTTTCATTACTGTGGTTTGGAAAAATTCCTCATTACATGGGGTGACAATTTCTAAATATTATTGTGACTTGCCCAATATTTATATTGATACTTCATTTTGAATCAATGTGAACATTCGAAAATATATACATTTTTTTCAAAATTTTAATACTGATAATAATTCCAAAACCTTTTGTGAATGTATTCTTCAGTATTTTCCCCTTGATTGAAAAATGAAAATTGAACCCAAAAATATCATTTCAGGATTCCTAATAATAATAAATTCCCCAACTACTTGTGGAAAGTATTCCCTTTATGATAATTCATTGATTGGGAAAGTGAAAATTTATAAACTATCATTTCAAAGGTTTTTCCTTTTTTTTTTGGTTTCTACCATTATTTTCCGGATGGGTACCTTTTTCCAAGGAAGCCCCATAAATTTGGTTTTTCAACTTGCAATTGTTTCGAGAAGGGGTTATTCCGAGGAAGGGTTTAACTGGTTAAATTGGGCCCCGGTAACCCCGGTTTTTGGATTTCAGGGAAAGGGTTCTAAACCGGGTTTTGCAAATTAGAATTCAACCGGTTATACCGTTCTTCACCTATCATTCACCCCCGGTTAAAAACCGGTTTTTGGATTTCCCGGAAAAGGGTTCTAAACCGGTTTTTACCGGTTTTTCTAAAAAGAACACCTGGTCTGTCCAAAACCCTACTGATAAACAATAACATTTTCCAAAAAAAGGTTTCCCTACGACCATTCAAGCTGTGCCCCCACGTGTGTGCCCGGTTCCCGGGTAACTGCCCCTTCGATATTGACTTCGACAACCCCCGGCAATATTTTTGAAGGGGCCCCCCGCCGCGCCCCCCCCAAAAAGCCACCATTTTACGCCCCTACGTAATTAATTTCTTTTTTTGTTTGTTTTTAAGACGACTTGAATTTGGTTACTCCCCATTAGTTAAGGGATTAGTTATTGAGACTTAACCCCCTTTTATAGGTTATGTTTGAACTCCGGGGTCATGAAATCTGCGTTTTCCCAAACCGAAATAATTCGGAAAGAAAACCAGAGGTAAAATTCAAATATTGATTTAATAAATAAAGTTCGTTGTATGGGTGTATGTGACACCCCCTTCGGAGTTTTACTGTCAACTGATGGATGGGGGGCCAATTGAACTTCAAGCTTCGGTTAAAACATGGGGGGTTGGGGAAAATTTGATGTTTCTTCTTTAAACCCATAAATATTTTTTAATTCTTTGACAATATTTTTGTTTTTAAAAAGGACATATTGGAAATAGTGGAAGATATATTATTTGACGGGGAAAAGATATTGATAAAGTAAAAATTTTTGGAAAGCAAAGAAGACCGCAATTTTTTTTTCCGGCTCAACACCATGGACAGTTTAATAGACCAAAGGTTTTAGGATTTGATGAAAAATTGGGAAAAGGATGACCTCCCGCTGCTCCCCAAAATCCATTTTGTTTCTTTTATACAATAATAATAAATAAAACGAAAATTGGGGGGGAGGAATTTTGGGAAAAACCAAAAAACTAGTCTTGATTGTAAAATTGACTTTTCATTTTGTCAGTGCTGTCAATTTTTTTCCCTTTAAAAGGAAAACTTTGATGAACCCAAAGTATTTTTAAGGGAAGCTACAAACTTTTACTGGGAAAATATTCAAGAAATATTTTTTAATCTTCATCAATTGGGAAATTGGTTTTTTAACCCGTTCAAACCCCCGTTTGAACTAAAATTTTGAACGTCACCTAAACAACTGGCCCTAAGAAATTTCATTTAATTTTTAACCGATGAAACCAAAAAAAAAGGACATTCTCTAACCGACCTTAATTTTTTTTTTTAAAGTATGACCCCCATTTAAATTTTCCGAGACGTCCGATTTTTGATAATTCTTCAGTGGATAGAATTTTCTTTGAAGTTGGTCCCATTTGCATTGAAAAAAGTTTGGGAAAACCCCCCCTAAAAAGGGGAGCCAAAAAGAAAAGGGTATTGATCCTCACCCTCCAAATTCTGGTCCGTTAAGGGTTCTATCGGAAAAACTTTGTTTGGTTCTTCTTTTGGGTGATTCTTTTTTTTTTTTGATAGGGTTTACCCCATAGTTGATCATATACCTTTGGGTAAGGGGAAAAAAGGGGGTAAATGATTTTTTACTTGTGAACATTGGGGCAAATATGAAATTTAGATGACAGATCGCCATTGCTAATTTTTTTTCTCCCACATCCTCACAATCATTAAATTCTAGAGAGGATTTGGGAAAGATATCATAGTAAAAAAATAAACAACCCGAACAACAAAATAATTTATATTACAAAAAAATGGGAAAAAATGAAAATTTTATTATTTAACTGGTAATATTGAAATAAGGTTTGGGGAAGGGGGGATTTTGGAAGTAAACAAAAAATTTGGTATTTAATTTAGGAAAAATTTCAGGCAAGTGTT